>CP092863.1:180774475-180785252 GCA_030710605.1 Cordylochernes scorpioides | reverse complement strand
GCATTTTAAGTGGTAGAATTTATTTATCGCAACCATTCGATCCGGTAAAATTGAAAATGTGCAAATTTTTGCTTGTCTTTATAAGTGTGCTATTTGGCGTGTCGTTTACCCCATATAATAATTGACCAATTATAATTTTATTTAATCCTTAGTTAATTATGAGCTTACGAAATATTTTAGCAGATGATTTAAAATGGAGAGCTGTTGGAAGAATGGAGGCAGGGCAATCACAAGTTGAAGTAGCAAAATGGCTAAATTTGAATTTGCTGTGGTCAGCAAAATATGGAAACAGTTCATTGAGACAGAAACAATCAAAAGAAAAGAAGGTTCTGGTAGAAAAAAATAAAAACAGCTTCCTCTGAAGACCGTTATTTGGTCGTAACTGCCAAGCGCTATAGGGAGATGACAGCTATTCAACTCTCTAATGAACTCTCAAGTGCTACTGGAACGAGAATTTCAAGACAAACTGTTTACCGAAGGCTTCACGAAGGTGCTCTTTATGCAATACGACCAATGGTCTGCATCCCTTTAACCTCTGCTCACAGGAGAGCCCGCTTGAATTGGTGCTTGGAACATCACGCCTGGACTCATGATCAGTGGGCCAATGTTCTCCTTAGTGACGAGTCAAGATTTAGTTTAAACACAGATTCCCGACGAGTTTTCATCTGGAGGGAGCCTGGAACCCGCTACCATCCCAGTAACATCAGGGAAATAGACAGTTTTAGAGGGGGCAGTCTCTTAGTCTGGGCTGGCATCAGTTCTAGCAGACGCACACCCCTCCACATTTTTTCTGGGGGCACTTTAACTGCCCAAAGGTACAGGGACGAGATCCTTGAGCCCTATCTAAGACCTTATAGATATCAAATTGGTCACAATTAAATTTTTATGGACGATAATGCTCGTCCGCATAGGGCTAGGCTAGTCAATGAATATCTCCAGAGTGAGAATATTCGATGGATGGATTGGCCAGCCAGATCTCCGGAACTGAATCCAATAGAGCATGTGTGGAATGCTCTAGGGAGGCGTATTGGAGCTCGTCACCCCTCTCCCAGAACCCTCGTTGAGCTAAGAACTGCTCTATTGGATGAGTGGGGTTTACTATCCCTGGACCTCCTCCAAAGCCTGGTAAACAGTATGAGGGCTCGCTGTGAGACCTTGATAGCTGTTAGAGGTGATTATATTCCCTATTGATATCTTATTTCTTTAAGATCTGGAACCTTAGCTTTGGGTATGTTGGTAATAATTTGCATATTTCATAATTTCAAATATTTTTTTAGAATTTTCATGTAGCTAGTCAAATTCTCCATAGTTCAAACTATTTGTATACTAAATTTTATATTTGTTAATAAATTAGCTTTTAAAAATTCCAATATTGGTTAAGTTTCTTATTTTTTGGACACCAGTGTTTTTGAGGAGAGATATGAAGCGAAATAAGTTCATCTTTTAGTTTTCTAATATTTATTTTATCCTCTTTGATCGATTGATTGGTAGTCCTGGCATATTTTCTATCAAAAAACTAATTCATAAATTTACTGGATATTTGACACTATAGTTTACAACATTCTAAAGTGTAATATCAGGAACACTTACAATATATATCCAAACCATAATTTGTATGATCAAATTCTTCATTTTACTTCTTTGAGAAGTAATAAGTTCTTCTGCTTAATTTCAAAAATGAACAAATATTTCACAACAAACAAATCTTGTCGGTGAATTGTGATATTTTGTTATCCAGAGAAAAAAAAGAGAAAAAATAATTTTTTTAATTGATTTTTTCTAATCTTGAACAAAATTGATTAAGGGAAGGGGGATTAAAGTAAAAATTTAATTTTACAGAAAATTTAAACTAATTCTATAAAAATTCAATTAAAATTTTAAAATATACGTATTTATTTTCGAATTGATATTTATATTTACAAAACAATTTATATTTCTCTTCACACAAGATAACTAGTTAGCTAAGAATATATAGAATGCAATCTCCAAAAAAAAGAAGGAAAACATTAATTGGTCAAATATTTAATAATTCCTAAATAAACGCGAAATTGAAATATATGTATATATAAAATTATTTAATATCTATTTCTATTTTTCGTATTTTTAAAAGCATTACAAAGAGATAATATCCTCACCGCTCATTCGAACATTTTAAATGGCAGAGCGCCATCTAGTGGAACAGATATCAACTAAACCTTGATTTAACTTGTTCCGTGATATTTGGTCAACCCAATTTCTTGATAAATCAAGAAAAGCCAACCACGTTTGAGTTTCGGGCTGTTGGCCCTCGTCAGCATGGTACTAGCTTTACTTCTACCACCAAAAATTCGGTCCCAGAAAATTCCTGAGAATCTGCCATCTAAAGTGCTCATATGATCGGTCAGGATTTGCCTTTTTTATTTCCAACACTTTAAGCTTAAAACAGCTTTAAAATTGGACGAGGAAGTGAAGAGCTTGGTTCAAGATGAGGAAGATTCGACACAAGCACCTATAGAGAAGAAAAGAGAAAAAACATCAACCATAATGTCGAAAATCTAAATATTGGCATACAGGAACCTTCGGGGATATCGATCCATATAATGGGATTAGCTCATTCCACTATTCCCGTCAATCTCTGCAAACGGTAAATAAGTTCTCTAAATAGGTCCCTAGACATATCTCGCACTCGAGCAGAAACAGAGAGGCCGACAAACATATGAGAACATGCTTGAAATGATCGCAGATGATTGTAAATGGTCAAGACAGGGATAACGAGAGATGAGACAAGGATAATGGGTATGAGCAGACGATCAGACGTCAATGAAAAGAACGGCGCAGTAGAGAAGAATCGAACACAAAGAAAGCTCACTTCTCGTTATCAAAACTCAAGGTGTTATTTTGGTAACATTTTTGATCCTAAAGAACTTGTACATTATTATTTTGTTCCTGAAGGACGAACCATCATGTCTATATCGATGTTAAACTTTAAATAAGAAACTTATCATCGCGACAACTCCACACGGCTGTTGCAGGTTTGAATATTTCAGCCAAGAACAAAGTTCCTATACTTTCTCAGGCAAAGACCACCGGACCTGGCACCAAATGAATTCTTCCTATGGAGTAAAATGTAAATGTTTCTTCAAATGTAGCGATTCGAGTCACGTCAAGTTATAACAGGAAATCGCCTCAGAGACTTGAATTAAGACAACTATAAAGACGTTATGAAAAATGAAAGCGAGATGGTATAGGTGTATATATCCAGATAGGAATTATTTCGAAGAATACTGAAAAAGTTTATTTTGATCCTTAAAATATCGATTTGCAAACATTCCGGGAATTTAATTAAATTACCTCATCTTTTGAGAATAATTTTCCTTCTGACATATAAAATCAGAAAAAAATATATATATATATGACCAGAATATAAAAATATTTTATTTTTCTAACAAAACAAAATCCACTTCAAATACATATCTCTCTCTGCATTCTAATACATGTAACAATATCACAACCAATGGGTGTAGTGTGAGAAATGTGAAAAATGTTGTTAGACTTATGGACAAAACTTAAAAATTTGTAATTTTAGTAAGAAAATAAATATATTTTTTATAAATTATATTTTATTATACATATTTTTAAATTATTTTCTTAAAGGAGAACGTTCGAATTAACATGTATTCTTTGTGTGTTTCCGCTTATACAAACATATAAGAATTGGTTTATGCGTAGAATATGAAGCAAGTGTCATCCACACATGGGTGCAGTATATATTATTCAGTATATTTATTGCCGTAAACGTCAGAGTTTATCGAATAAGCACGTCACCCAATTTCAAAGAACAATTATTTAGTTCACCGAGACATGTAAGATCTATGGAGGCCGAGATGATTTACAATTCGAGTCATCTGTTCATATTTACCCGATAACGAAGACAAATTCCCCGGCGTTCTACAATTTAATTACAAATTTAAACAGCAGCTATTGTCTTGGCGATCTCTCGATGACTTGTGAACACAGGATGTAGCAATTTATAAAACACCGGTTTTCTGCTATCTTTTGAGAACTATCAAATATTTATTAAGGCATTCAACCATATTTTTATCATGGATATGTCGGGATATTTCAATAGTAAACTGATATCTAATTATATTTCGTGATTTTGTAGAAAATATAGATCGTAATACAAGGTTGCCCCAAAAGTTCGTAAACACTCTCAAAAAATTGAAATACCAATATTATTCTCCACAATATTTTTCGCCGTTATGTATAATGTCTTTGTATTATATATAAATTAATTGTATTATGTATTATTATGTATTTTTGTATATATTATTATATTCAATGTATTTGCCGTAATAATATTATTCGCCAATTAATAAGAAAAACAACAGTTTAAGAAAATCACGAACTTTTGCGACAACCTTTTATCAGGGTGTATTTAGAGCTTACTTAATTCCATTACTGATAACATTGGAATTTTATTGAATACATATCTGAAATATCTGAAAATACAAGTACTATTGTACTACACCTGTACTATTGGTGACTTCCACTTCTAGCGCACGAAGATACATAGTTACAAGTATCAGGATATTATTAGGATCTTATGTCTTCTTTCTTATCTTCACTCAATCATGTTGTATCTTATATAAATGGTTTCATTCGGCAAAAAAAGAAGAATTTCTTAAGAATGAATTTTCCACTTCTAGATATGTTTTAAAGGTAGGAAACAATTTGAGACATTGCAATTAACATGGGAATGGTGGTAAATATGCAAATGTGAAATTATCATGGAGATTGAGAAATTAGCGGTGGAGCGGCCGCCAATAGGATTCTGTTTGATAGCATCTATCATTGCTCTTTTGTACCACGGCATTGTGCAAATAGGGGGACTTGTTTCACAACCTTTTCCTATACCAAAAAGCCAAATTTCCATTTGAAATTCACACTTTCTCAATTAATATTTTAAAAAATATTGAATCAAAATTGGAATGCGCAAATTAATGTTTATTTGATAACTTTAAATCCTCAAAATTTGTATTCGTTATTTGAAGCACGGTTCCATGTGAAATATCAACTGAGCTTGGTGGAGGTGCTACAGAACTATATGACCCAGTATATATACTCCGGTAGAAGGTTTTATAATATCCCACGAAACCTTGAGTGAATATAAGTAAAGCAAGAAACCTGTCCTCGCAGGTCGTTCTTTTATAACTACTTTATCTTAGTGCTCTTTTCACTCACATCCTATTTTTTTTAATATAAAGGTTCATTTATTCTTTATTTCACTTTATTTACTTATATATAAATCCCTCAAGTTATGTTATTAATTCTAACAATTCCTTCTTTTCCATATCACAAGGAAATTTTATTGCGACACTTAGCACAATGTCAGAATCTCCATAATTTATGCAACAAATTAAACCATCCTTTTGTTACCTACCGAAAACACCCAGAAGTTTTAACAACCCAAATTTCCACCTTCAACCATAAATTGAAGGTTTACGGCCGTGGCGTGTCTCTAATCGGCCCATATCACAGAACAAACTCTCGGGCACACTGGACGCCTTCATAAAAAACCTCCATTCCAACCGCCCAAGTCTAGCACGGCCCCTATTCGTTCCCGTATTAACCTTAACACCGTTAATATACAATAAACTGCATACTACCATACGCATATCACCATACTAAACATAATTTCATTATAATATTAACCCCGTTTATCACACTGCTAAAAATAGGAAAACTTCCATCCAATTTCACATTATGTTTAATGAACTCTCCTTAATACACCAATCCATTAACCGTGATAATATATATGTCCATATATTCGGTACCATATAAATATCACCTCCATGAAGTAATGTAAACATATTATAGAAACACATTTATTTATTTTAAATTATAAATTATAGACGAAATAATTCAGTGATCTGATCACCAATTACACTCATGGACGAAACTTAAGGAAGTTGTACCTTCTTTTAGCGCGTATATCGGGATTCAGACAATAACTCTGAAGGATATTGGATATTCAGTGATCATTATTGAAGATACACGAGATAACAAAGTGTGAAAAAATTGCCTGTTTCCTTAAAATACTTTCCACTTCCTTAAGTGTTGTCCATGAGTAGACTATTCATCCATAATCAAGATAGGTTGATAGTTCCCTTAATCATACTTAATCATTAAACTATATTTAACACAATTAAGAAATACCTTCCATAAAACACTTTCCTCACGCCACCTTCCACACTCAGCTAGGAATCCTTACCTCAATCTTTAAGACTATCCTTATATGGAATTAAAGACAATCTTTAAAACAACGTTCACCACAAATCGTAAAATCAAACTGCCTTCCCGCAATTAAAGTGGTTCAACATTGCCCATAAAATGTCCTTTTCCCCAATTATCTTAAAACTATTACTCTACGGCTTTAATACCATTCAATAGATCATTTCCTGGTACCAGAATAGCTTTACCAGGTGCCACTCAAAAAGAGCAACCTGCTTATGATATTTACAACAATAAATAATATATGTAAAGGTTATTTACATATTGAAACAAAGTGTCCAATACGGGATTCGATCCGGTTCACAGCTGTCGAGGGTTTTAACCACTCTTCCGCCGACTCTTCATAGATAATATTTCCTAATACTTTATCTCTAACCGCAAATCTCTATTTAATTAAGTGTGGATTTAGAATAATTATCCTTTTTCACACTTCATTCTATTTGTAAAAGAACATGTATATTTAATTATTGTAGATCAGAGTTGTATCTCTTTATTTCTTTATTATTTTATTTCTAAATAAAACATATATTAAAACTATCGAATGTTCCCGGCTTCGCCCGGTTTTTACCCGAGTAAAAATTTGCCTAACGAACATTTGTTAAAACGATTCTAGCAAACATCCAATCCTTACTGAATCTATACTTGCCTATACTCTCGATAATTTGAAATATTTTCCCGGTCCCTTGAAAAATACTCGATAAGATTAATAAAATCAATATTAATTGGTCCACTCGGTAATTTGAAGTTGAAGGAATAGTATCTTGCCACAACGAACATTTGTAAATAACTGTATTTAGTGAAAAGGTACCCGGCTTCGCCCGGTTTTTACCCGAGTAAATGTTTGCCAAACGAACATTTGTTAAAACGATTCTAGAAAACATCCAATCCACCTATATATAGATTTATAAACGTATATAAATATTGTTATATACGTTTAAATATATTTTTAAAATACATAATTTTTTTGAAAACATTTATTAAATTTTAAATAATATATTTTCTTTAAATATATATTAATATTAATATGCCAAGTTTTTTTTACAACGTCATTGGAATATTATATTACTAAATCCTCAAATTAAATATTAAATTTATATTATACTTGGAACACATAAGCATTTTAAAAATTTATAAATGTAATTTCACCAGAAGCCGCGAGAGGCGATGCTTGTGAGTGAAAGTAGAATATTTGCAAATTAAATTGCAACGAATATTTATTTCAAATCAAATTCAAACCAGAAACCTTCCCAGTAGTATAGTAAATAATTTCCTAAAGTTTCACGGCGATTGGATATTATTACATTTTAAAAACATTCATCGTGTAAACAAACTACGTGTAAAATTATTAACCAATCAAATTCATTTATCTTCGCACACAGTGCTGCGCCAAGCGGTAAAAGGCTGGGACTAACGCCTTTTGGTTTTATTTTTTTTCAAAGCACATTAACCTTTTTAGTTATTTGAATAGCCTATATGTTAAACGAAATCTTCAGCTACCTACATGCGAAATTTCATAATGATTGATTCTGTATATTTTGCGCAACGCGATAACAAACATCGATTTTGGATTTCATTTTTATAGATATAAGAAAGGATATACTGGTATATGGTAAATTATATTAAATGATTTTAAAACAGTTATATTCATTTTTTAACAAGGTCATTTAATTTTTGTTGTGTGGTATGTTAAGAGCTGGAAAATTGAGAACATCTTCAAATATTGAATCACACTTATATAAAATAAATAATTTGTTTATTTATAAAATGCTCTCTTCGAAATAAATGAATAAAAATTAAATATTTGAAAAAAAAATAACATATTTATTTATTATTTATTTAAAAAAAAGCACATTTCGACATTTCACTTCTCCCGTTATTAACTGGTATTATATATAAATCAATTAATATAATTTATTCTAAACTTTAACTAAATTATAAAATAATTATAATTGTACGTGAATAATGTAAATTCCTGTATGAATTAAGAACGTATATAAATTATGGGGAAGTATTCGATTCAAAATTATTTTAAAATTCCATTCTATCTTTTTATCTTCATAGAATCCAATCAAATTGCCCATTTACCTGTCCATGCTATAATTAGCTCCCCCAAATAGCCAACTCGCCTCGAGCCTTCAAATAATTGGTGCTTAAATGGCAAAAACAATTTCGATAAATTGCGAAAGGCTTAATGGCGAAATGTTTTAACATGTTTTTTATAACACAGATAATGATCTCTAGAATTATATATAACGAAATAAAAATAGAGAAAAATAAAAAATTCTATTTATTTCGACGATTTTATTGGGAATAAACACGACTTTGTAGCTAAGTAGCATCATTGTTCGAGCTTGGAATTCATCCAACAATCACCATTCACGCTGGTTGATCTCTGCAACAAGTCTTGTCAAGGATCTCACATTATTTTATCTTTCATATATTATTTAACTTGCTGAATATTCCGTTTTATAATATTTATAATAAATATTCAAAATTGGGAGATTTCTTTTCAAATGTAAAGTTGTGTGTGTGCTAAAAATGTACTAGACCGAACATATTTTTACACCAGGTTGCGGCTTGGCAGGCTCTTCAGCCTTGATTCTCTCCTGCGCCATGTCTTGTATATTTCCAGAACGTCCTTCAACCATTCTACTAATTTATATAGTTGAATAATGAGATAACTCTACCTCAAGTAACCTCCAGAATAATTAATTTCTTCAAGAAAGGTATTTACAGGTTTTCCAGATGTATCTATACAACCGAGATATATCTACCAACTATTTACAGATAAATTACTGACGTCACGAGACTGATGATGATAAATCTAACCACAGATTATTCTGTGTCTTCGTTTTGTGTGTGGACATTCCCAAGCTTCCCACTCTGCCTCGACCACGACTGTCTGTACCCTGTGATAACTGTTGAAGGTCTTCCAAGGTGCAGAGAGGTACTGGAAAACTCTCCATACTGACTGTTCCTTTCGGTCAACACAGTATAGCGAGAGTCGACAGGATTTCACACCACAATTTAAGTCGACAGGAATCCTCATCACATATATGTAAATTTTAAAAGTATTTATATGAAAAAAGAGAAAAAAATAAAGGTGGGTTGGTCATGTGTTGATTTGAAAATAAAAGAGGAATATCCTGACCGCTCTCATGAGTATTTAAGAAGGCAGAGCGCCATCTAGTGGAATAAAAATCAACTAAACGCTGAGTTAGGGGTGTTCCATGATATTTAACCAAGCCATTTTATTGATTTATTATAACGCGTCATCTCAAATGTTCACGTGGGCGGTCAGTATGTGTTTCTTTTGTTTATAATATTCAAATATATGCAACATAAAGTTTGAGAGGATTCATGCAACAAAGAGGTCTCTATCCCTTTATTTGTTCCTTTGAACGATGCCATTTTTGCAACACCCCGGTAGATAACGTTAAGAGTGATGGTAAATAATGAGCCACATCACCAGTGTTGTCAAATTCAGACAAATGTTTACTACATTAAATTCAATAGATTTTGTAAATACATATAAGCCTATTCAAATAAACTATTGTTAAATAAATATATATAATGGAAAGATTGTATGATATATGCTAAATTATAGTTTTATTCATTTTTATTTAAGTTTAAATTAAAATTAATGTGTCTAATAGAAACCTATTTCAAGCACATTTCAATTTCCTGTGTCTATGTTCAAATATATAAATAGATATTTTTATTTTCCTCTTTTTTATTTTTTCCTCTTGTTTCCCCGAGAAATCAGCTAATGAGACAAGATCTACTCAAGTTTTGAATAAAATCAAAATCCACTCGACCCGTCCCAACCCCATTTCCAATAAGTAACCATCATCCCGCGCCATCATGTACATTTATATTTGACAAAGGGATTATCTTTTATTGAACAATTATATTTTACTCAATCGTAAACTTTATATTCATTGCATACATGTATGCCAAACTAACCAATCTATTCGAGAAATCAATTTAGATAATCGTGTAAGAGAGTCTCCAATTTGTGAATATAAATATTATTATTTCTAGTTGTTCTGTGTGGCAACACAGGCCTTGTTAACTGTGAAACTTCAATTGCTGATGTAATTTGTTCACAGAATAATTTATTTTCATTTTATATTCTTTAATAATGCTTCACAATGTGTTTATCATTAATATATTTTCAAACATTTTTTTCGATGTTCTTGTATAAATTTTAATAATCACATATATAAGGAAATTACAGATATATCAAATCAGATTTCAATTTTTCTGCTCGACAACATTTTGGAATTAAAATCAGGATATAGGATAGTAATAATTACAATTTTGCCTAAAATGATTCTCTGTTTAGAAAGAGCATTTGGTATAATATTGTGACTTGTAAGTTATATAGCTGTGATCAAGTAAATCACTCAACTTACCTCAATATATCATCCCTGTTTAACACTAATATGTAGAGGGCAGTTCCTTCATATAGTGAAAACCCAGTTCCTTTTAATTTCTATCC
>CP092863.1:180724612-180774375 GCA_030710605.1 Cordylochernes scorpioides | reverse complement strand
ATCGAAAACAGATTCTTAAATCTGGATGCCCGCTTCCTTTCATTAAAAGAAATAGATAATAAACCAGGGACTACCAGAAATAACTCCAATCAGTACATCTCCACCTGTTACTTACCATATACAGAATCTACAATTACAATGCCCGCAAACTCAAAGGTTTTTGGCTAAAAACCATATTCAGAGGTTCACCTTCCATGGGCTCGATCTAAGAAACCCAATCACCAAAAGCACCGACCAGAAACAGAAAAAGATTTAGTTTACCAAATTCCCTGCCTCAACTGCATAGTGTCTACATCGGTGAGACATCGAGAGATCTTTTCAATCAGAATCAAAGAACACCAAAGAAACATCTCTAACTAAACCCAAACTCCTTAATTGTTGACCACGTCAAGAAACCGGACACACTCCAGACTTCAATAATACCAGAATTCCATACAAATGCCAAAACTAAAACCCAAAGACTCATTCTTGAAGCAATAGAAACCATGAAGCACCCTAAACCATTAAACAAAAGTATACAGTGCCATCACAGTACGTTCCCCTTCTATCCTAAAAATCTCCACTAAATCCTTTGAACTGTTTATAGTTGATTCTTTATATTTATTCAATTACGTAACTTTCTTTTAAGATATTTTTTGTACCATATTACATTTGAAGTTAGGATCAGACATAACGTGGCCACGCGGTGCTATTGAAACGAGGGCGATAGGGGCGTGGTAAATTTCTTTTCGTTTATTTTGATTTATATTAAAAACGATATATAATCTCTCTTTGTTTGTACAATATAATTAGCTGAAGAAGGGTTTGCCCGAAAGGCTTCCTTAACCGCTATAATAATAAAAAGAGTTGCGGCGATATATGATTCCTTCTTTCTAACCTCTCTTTATCTCTATATTTCCAAACACACTATGATAATTATTAATAACAATGAGAACATTCAATCATTCCTTATCTCTCTCTATGAATCAACATTTATCTGTCAGCCTCGAGATAAACTGCTGAATCAATTATAACCAAACTTCCCCCGTGTATACATTTTTAAGCCTTGATTTAATTTTTGAAAATAATTTTATTTGCGTTTTTTTTTTATTTTTTATTTTTATTTTATTTTTTTATTTCTAAAATTCCGAGTAAAATCATTTAAAGTTTTGATAAATAGGTAAATATGTCATTTCTTATTATCTAACCTCATCTCAAACTTTATAGATATGGCTACTTTGCATGTGACTCTTTTTGAACTTTGGGTTGTTTTAGAAATATCTTAAATCCTTCCTAGATATGTTTGTGCTTAAATATTCTTTATTACTACAAATTCCACACCAAATATCGAAGCGAAATGATTGAAAAACCAGCATTAGTGAAGAACAATGTTTTTTAATGTTTATGACTATAATTGTATTCTGAAGTGATATAAAAGAAACACATTTATAGCTCTAAAATGTGTACATCGATTTTGAAGCCTTGAAGCCTTTGCAGCCTTGTCCATAGGTGTATGGAAAATATGGATTGTTTTGGCAATTCATCATGAAACACAATGATATAAACTATTATCTATAAATAAAAAGGTATATATTCAATCAAATATATAATTTATTCACCAATATTTCAGTTGGCTGAACGCCAACCTTTTTCAAGGTATTACAACAATTCGTTGTAAGGTTGTTGACATAAATATGTTATAACACCTTGAAAAAGGTTGGCGTTCATCCAACTGAAATATTGGTAAATACATTATATTTTAGTCCAATTATTGCCTTTTCAATTATAAATATATTTATGGATTGCTCTATTTTCAAACCTATTTTCTATATCTTTAATTATACATATTTTCTTCTCATTATGTTCTGCTTAATCCATGTCAATTCAACAGACGAAAAATGATATCATCATATTTGTGTCAGAAAAACGCCTGTACATCTCAATATTACAGATTAAACTCTATGTTTTATTTCTTCTTTAATATAGATTCGAAACATTGTTAATTGTTAATTATCAGCATAAATATTTTTAAAGCGAAATATAAATTTAATGGAAAGACGAAGCATTGCATTCATATTTTTATTGTCATCATTGTTATTAATCATTGCCATTATTTTGAAAGAATATTAGAAAACATATTAATATATTCACTATACTTCATGCAATATTTTCCAATGGTTTAATTCAGTAATTTCGACCAATATGGATTTAGTAGACAGTATATGCTTGCTAGAAAATAGTTTTATCAAATGTTCGTTAGGCAAACTTCCACTCGGGTAAAATCGAACGAAGCCGGGTACATTGGCTGATATATATTTTCCGTTCCCTTTAAACTCATCGTCCAATAAAGCTATAGCTCCATTGTAATATTTAGAATTGAAATCCATCACATCCTCTCCTACAGCGTCACTTGGATTCACTGTAGTAATATACATTGTATTTCTAAAATAAAAGTGCGCTAAAAATCCTTATAAAATACATGATTAAATGATTTATTTATTATATATCGAATAACTAGCCTTACCTTATTGTTTGCGAAATAATTTCTCACAATACGAATATTTATATGTGAATCTACTTGATTAAAAAGCTTATCTCCATAGTTTGCCAAAACCAATAATTTAGATGCCAGCCTTCAGTGTGGTACATATAAGGACAGATAGAGTATTTGAGCACTGTAAAACGGTCTGTTGGGAGACATCGCTGAGTGAGTATACCATTTATAATCTAACTAGCCGAATGACCCGGGCAACGCCCGGGTTTTACCCGATTAAATGCTTTTATTCAATACTATTCGTTACAATTATAAATTGGCGCCGTGAATGTCATTCTTGTATAATATATAAATGAGTTTTAAAAATTGTAAAAAAAAAAAAAAAATCATCGGCCGGGAATCGAACCCGGGGCGCCCGCGTGGCAGGCGAGCATTCTACCACTGAACCAAAAGCAAACGGTGACAGAATTAAGAACGCATGACGCTGATAACTGTATATAGAATATTTTGTCATCGCATTGATGGAAGTGGTTTTAATATATATAAATACACAGTAAATATATATGCCTGTATCGATTTACAAATAATGACATCTCAATCCTATCAGGAACCTCGCACCATATATATGTATCTACACTCATGGCCAAACCTGAGTAGAAAGTCTTTAATGTCGCCAATTGTCTGTTTTTTTTTTTAAGAAGGCAGAGGCAAATTTTTTCACAATTGGTTATCTCGTGTGTCTTCAATAAAGGTCGCTGTAATATCTTTCAGAGTTATTGTCTGAATCCCGATATACATGATAACAGGTACAACTTTCTTAAGTTTTGTCCACTTCACACACGCACTACATACCATAATACCACGAGGCTGACAGAAGAGTGACCTAATCGAGCCCACTCTGTTTTACCCGGAATTTCAATTACACGATGCTAACATTGGATTGTTCCAAATAACACAATTCCATTCTCCTCTTAAATACCCATTTACTCCATTCCCCCCAAAGTCGTTCATTCTTTTACAATAAATAATCTCATTTCGCTGTTGTCACTGATGTAGATAATTCACAAACATCTTTGACAACAAATTACATATTGATATTTCGTGAAGCTATATTTAAAAACACACATATAAATATTAGAATTATTTGAAAAGAAATTATATATAAAAAAAAATATATATATATAATAAATTGCTATTACTTTCAAAATATCACAGATTTTAAATATTAAATATAGGTTAATGATTATGTCAGAATAGCAAGCTAATTCTGTATTGAATAATACCATTAAGATAAGTTGAACTATAAATATTTGTTAGCAAATTTAGAACATAAGATGTTTGTCTTCAACGTGTATTTAATAAATAATTGGGTAAAATACAATAAAGAAAAAATGACGTGTAATGACCGAAGCTCCGCTGGAACCTTTTTTACCTCTATTTATTTTATCTAAATATTTATTAAATATATATTGAAAACAAACACCTCCATTTATTTTATATTAGCTAACAAATATTTGTTGTTTGAACTTATTCTAATGTTATTATATACCGTGTCTTGACGGTGATAAATGTTTCAACTCGGAAACGGTCGGGAGTTGTGGCTAGATTTCGAAGCGATTCTTTCTGACCTCTCAGGAGAAGAAATTCAAATTTTCAGGTTTTTCTATTCGAATCTAGCGGTTCAGGTTGTTCCTGTCCCTGTCTGGAGCAAGACTCTCTCAAAGTGGAGGAAGGTCTCTTCCTGAGAACAACTGCGTATATTCTAATTATAAGAAATATCAGTTTGCTTTATATTATCATTCATATTTGTAACAGTTGATGATGTGTCAATAGGATATTTTGAATTGCCAATTGTCTATCTCTAACTCAAGGTTAGGTAGATTTCTCCTCTCTCCTCTAAATCTATTTCAGACGACCATGAGCTTCTTCGACCATTTTGAGGAAAGGTTTGTAGTCGAAAATATTCTCACCATTCGACGCCACATTCGAAAGCCTGTCACTTCTGCCTTCTCCAGAGCTCAGGTCTCGAGTAACAAGCCTCAAATGAACCTTTTGATAAAATGCTTTATATTAAAATTGAATTTTTCATATAAATCCCCTGAACATTAATTAAATAATTAAAATGGTTTCTGGGGCTGAGTTTCTTTTCATTTCATTCAAGTAGTCTCAAGCTTCGGGCAACTCAACAGCAGAACATTTATAAAACGAATAAAACGCCGCCTGAGGCATGACTGAATTCTTTTGAAGGTGTATTCACTTAACATATATACTGAAACATTTCTATTTAAAAAGCGTAAATTCAAATAAACCCTCATTAAATATAATTAACATCACTTGAATGCGATTACATTCCGGAGGAATAATTGGATCCAGTTTTAATATTTCAACCTCAGCGTGGCCGGTAAACTTAGTAAATTGAGAACAGGGTGACTTGAGTGTTTTCCTTTCTTGGCCCATTTATTTCCATCTTGCCGTCGATCAATAAGGACTCAGACGATAAATTCATCACAGCTTCAAACAACCTGCTCCAGAACCTGGTGGGACGTTCTGCAATGGTGACGTCAAGACAGGGTTCTGTGAAGTCTTGCAATTATAAAAACACTTGATTTATAAATCAACAATTTTTATTCAACAAATATATTAT
This sequence comes from Cordylochernes scorpioides, assembly GCA_030710605.1. Classification (NCBI taxonomy): domain Eukaryota; kingdom Metazoa; phylum Arthropoda; class Arachnida; order Pseudoscorpiones; family Chernetidae; genus Cordylochernes; species Cordylochernes scorpioides. The sequence goes on along the minus strand of CP092863.1, from coordinate 180,769,258 downwards.
CTATAACTTCTCGAACTTTACAGAAGTGAGACATCGATTGTTCCCTGATCTAAATGATTTAACTCTCTTACATCAGCCACTTTGTCTATATAAATTTTATGAACTCTGTCGATTAGTCTGTAAGCCACGAATATGTGGTTCAAACTTGATGCACCAATATTAGTGACATCATTTTCTTAGAAAATGTTACTTTTCAGATTTGAATATTAATTTTCTGTAAATGTGGCAAAGTCTCAATATTCTATATCCTGCTGACAAATTAGACAGATTAGCCAAATATGGTCAAAAGGTATAAGACATAAATAAATAAAAATATATACACCCATATATATTTAGATTATATATTATATATATTATTTTGAAGATTTGGCAATCCATAATTAAAATTATATTTAAAAAAGATGCATATATTGGATTTCTAATTATTTTTATTGTTCCAATATTTCGAGGGGCAACTCGCCTCTCTTTATCGAGGATGTTTGTGTTTTTCACTAGAACATGTGCGCACGCGTACACCACTCTCGTTCTACAAGGCCAATGAAAGAACTGTATCTTTGACTCAACTATTGCCTTCATTTTTTATACAGCAAATAATTATATTTATATTTAATATTATAGATTATTATTTTATCTATAGAAGATATAGAGATTTATATACAACACAGTGTAATTGTAAAAAATTGTGTTTACATATTAATTCTAAATTTAAAAAAGTTTTAAAGCAAAATAAATTATTAAATAAATGGTATATACATAGTTATTTATAAATAATTAAGATATGAATTCTTTATAAATTTCTGGAAAATCAATTTTTCTGTTTATACTCTGTTTATCTTCGGCAGATGCCCAACTTTCTAAAAACAGTCTACTATGCTAAATAATAGCCATATACCAGATTTCAAACAGACCACAATTATATACAAAAACATAACAGAAAAGCATAGTAGACTGTTTTTAGAAAGTTGGGCATCTGCCGAAGATAAACAGAGTATAAACAGAAAATTTGATTTTCCAGAAATTTATAAAGAATTCATATCTTAATTATTTATAAATAACTATGTATATACCTTTTATTTAATAATTTATTTTGCTTTAAAACTTTTTAAATTTAGAATTAATATGTAAACACAATTTTTTACAATTACACTGTGTTGTATATAAATCTCTATATCTTCTATAGATAAAATAATAATCTATAATATTAAATATAAATATAATTATTTGCTGTATATAAACTGAAGGCAATAGTTGAGTCAAAGATACAGTTCTTTCATTGGCCTTGTAGAACGAGAGTGGTGTACGCGTGCGCGCATGTTCTAGTGAAAAACACAAACATCCTCGAGAGAGGCGAGTTGCCCCTCGAAATATTGGAACAATAAAAATAATTAGAAATCCAATATATGCATCTTTTTAAAATATATATATATATTAGATTTAAAAAAGACATATATTGGATTTAATAAAATATTTATTTTGCCAATATTTCGGCTGGCTGAACGCCGACCTTTATCGAGGCATTACATTTTTGTATACACAAACTCAGCGCCGCATAGTGTTGTAATATCACAGTTGAAATCATTTAAAATAAAAGGTAGGTGGGGGAAATTTGTGCATGAAAATATATTATAAAAATTACAATCAAATATGTTAAATATCTTAAAATATTAGAGGAAAAATTGACAAAATAAATATTTTATTAAATCCAATAAATGCTTTTTTATCATCTAATGAATTAAATATGGATTGCTCTATTTTCAAAAATATATTTATATATACGAGAGGCATCCAATAAATAAGTTTCCCTATTTTGTAACAAATAAACAACTTTATTTACAATTATGCAGTTATTTTATTTTCATTATACAACTCATAGACTACTTCTCTACATAATCACCATTTCTGTCCAAACATTTTTGGTACCGTTGTAGCGATTTTTTGATACCACTGTTGTACCAAGCCGTGTCCTGTCTTCGTAGCCAGTGGTTCGCCTCCGCCTGTTTTCAATTCAAATTCAAAACATCTGACATGATTGTTCCAATCGAAGAGCATCCAATTTCGATTCCAGGAGGCAGTCGAATCATTATTTCGTCAATGGTGACGCGGCGATTTGCTTCCACCACATTCCGAACAGCAGCCACGGCTGCATTGTCCGTAGCAGTAACGGGCCTGTCGCTTCGCTCGTCATCATGCACGTTTTGCCGTCCTTCCAAGAACCATGAACGCCATCGGCGATCCATTTGGATGCTCATACATCCTTCACCATACACTGACACTAAATTGCGATTAATATTGACCGCAGTTTCATTTTTCGCTGTGAAAAAACGAATTACAGAACGGAGTTCGCAAGTGGACACGTTCACCAGTGGTAGCTCCATGGAAACTGAAGCGTTACGGACTTGCGCGTACGAGTAGAGTGATTTTGAAAGGTCACCAGCTTCCAACGCATCCTAGTGACCATTTCTTACCTACTAACTAATTTTTACAACGTTTCGTTCGCCGAAAAAAAAAATAGGGAAACTTATTTATTGGATGCCCCTCGTATATTTCCATATTCCATCAAAGCAATAATATAAATGAATAAATTTTTAATAAATTCATATCTCCCTCTCCTCAATGTAGGAATTATCAAAAATTTTAGAATTGATTATTTAAAAGAATAATTCACGTAAATATTTTAAATCCTGGAAAGGGATTTGTTAGATTCCTTTTTATACCGTTTTATATTTATATATTATTGTAGATTTATATTTCCAGCCATCTGTCTGTCTGAGAAAGAAAAAACCAGAGCAATTGTTCCTATCTAGAAAATCTATATACATTTCCACAACATTGGACTATTGGGAGTAAATTGTTAAAAAAACATCAAACCACCATGAAGCCAGTATGAAGTAACATACAAATGGAACAACACATCAAACAGATGTAAAGACTAAATAAAGACAAATTAATAAACTGATTCAACTGGTATTTCACTCTTTTCAGGCCGTCCCTTGCTTATGCTCGTAGTAATCGAAGTGCTGCCTTTTAAGCGAATTTTTATTATCTGAATATTACATAATTTACAAAGAATATTATTTTATTTAAAAAACAGAATTCGTTATATATGCACTCAGTCAATAGTGCTCTCGAACAAACCCGGGCGTTGCCCGTGTCATTCGTCTAATCTATAATGGAAGCGACATCACTTTAAGATACGATTTCTATTATTCGAGTCTTTTGTTTCAACTTTAGCATTCTTTTCCAGGTGTCGTTATTCTCACACTAACATTCAATTTTTATAGAAAATTCTTTATCGAGGGTTCATTTAATTTTTATTGGTAGCCCCGATCTGAGAAAAGCAGCGGCTCAAAAACATTAATTTCTATTAGAGAAGTCACATTTGTTTCTGTTGTAAAATAATATCTTACAAAACATCTATCTGTAGACGTGCTGAATATAGACGTGCTAGCTGTAGACGTGCTAGCTGTAGACGTGCTGACTGTAGACGTGCTAGCTGTAGACGTGCTAGCTGTAGACGTGCTGACTGTAGACGTTCTGGCTGTAGACGTGTTAGCTGTCATTTTGTTAGCTGTAGACGTGCTAGCTGTAGACGTGCTAGCTGTAGACGTGCTGGCTGTTGACATGCTGACTGTAGACGTGCTAGCTGTAGACGTGCTGACTGTAGACGTGCTGACTGTAGACGTGCTAGCTGTAGACGTGCTGACTGTAGACGTGCTGACTGTAGACGTGCTGACTGTAGACGTGTTAGCTGTCATTTTGTTAGCTGTAGACGTGCTAGCTGTAGACGTGCTAGCTGTAGACGTGCTGGCTGTTGACATGCTGACTGTAGACGTGCTAGCTGTAGACGTGCTGGCTGTAGACGTGCTAGCTGTAGACGTGCTGACTGTAGACGTGCTAGCTGTAGACGTGCTAGCTGTAGACGTGCTGACTGTAGACGTGCTAGGCTCGTTACAACTTGTAGACGTACACGGCGAGAGAGCATCAGTTCTTATTTTAATATTTCCATCATTCCTAATGCTCGAATATGGCAGAAGATAAAAAGGATTATAAAATAAATTATTATATAGAATATATATATTCTTATAATACATTATTAAAAAATATAATATGAAATAGATAATAAAATTGACAATAATCTTATCAGTTTAGTACGCCTTCATTTTAAAATAGTAAAACTTATTTTTCTAAAAGAGGCTTGTTTAAACATGTTAATATTTATTTTATCAAGAGGGTATCTATATATGTGTAGTTTTGAGGAATATGATATTCATGTTCCAAAGGTGGCACTCTTCATTTAAAATCCATTAAAACAATGAATTTTGACTCTCACCTCAGCATAAAACGTCATGTTTGGGAAAAATAATGAGCCTGAACCACAGCTTTGGCAATATCAGAAAAATTCAAGCTGTACATCATGGCTTGGGCTTTGGCCCTCATTACAACATGGGGGCGACTTCGATTCCATAACACAATACATGGGAAGGTATACAATAATTATGATTCATTTATTATTATGATTATTTTAAAAGCGCTTATCAATAAAATGAGCCATAAAAAATCGCCTGTAAAAACCAAGGACAAAATCACTTACCAAGGAAAAGGTCATGTTTTCTGTCTTTTAGGACCAAGAAGGGCTGATTTTATGGGCAATCTTGAAAGTATTCTTCTATTAATAAAAAGAAAACATATTGTGTATATCTTTAAAAAATCTGAAAAGTGGAGAGAGAGGAATAGAACAATTGGAATAAAAAATACACAACTATAAAAACACCCAAAACAAATTTAGTGAATATAATGCGAGACCTCGCACCGCGCAACTGTCTAGGGCAAAGATTGCAAGGTATGGGCGGACTCTGATGTTTCCCCTGAGTACAGCCTTGAACTCGCACCCTCTCATACTTCGACTAGTTTAGATGAATAAAGATGTTTATGTGGTGAAACATCTGAAATTGATGCAGTTTTACTCCAAGCTGTTAGATGTGGTTCAGAGAGTTGGATAAGGCTTTTTACAAAAGTTCTTTTGCAAGTTGGCAACAACGCTGGACCAAATGTGTACAGAAGAAAGGTGGATATATTGAATGATTCTAATATATAGAGGAATGTTAGTATATTTATTATAATCAGAGTTTTAGTTTTCTAGCTTGCGCGCCAATAAATAGGTTATTCCTGATTGTGCATTATTTATTGACCGAACCTTGTATATAATATTTTAAAATGAAAATAATAATAAATATAGAGGCAGAATATTAAGCCATCAATAATGTATCGGCTCGATGTGTTTTCAGATCAAATCTCTATCTCGATGTAACCCGGATTCCTGGAGCAAAAACAAATATATTGTTGTATAATTTTGTATAAAAAGCCACAGAAATATAAAGAAATACAAAAAAAACACACTTCGCCGATAAAATTTAAATAAGGAAAATATATTAAATCCATATTACACTGTATAAAATATGGATATTTCATAATAAAATTAGCAAAATGAATTAATGCTTATTTCAAAAATATTAAAATGCTTTTATTTAAAAACATTTGACCAGAACATTCGGGATCGTTAGACAGAACGTAATTACATGGAGAAACAGATGAAGGTGGAGTCTCACGCAAGCTTTTAAAACGGGAAGAAAGAAATTATAAATATTTATTTTAACATTTCTCTCTTTGGATGAAGCCGGGCGATGTACAGGTGGAATGGAAAACCTGGTTTGTTCTGTGTGTGTGTTGGGTGTATTAAAATATAATCAACACTTTAGAATCCCATATTGTGTTTGCAGATCATTTATACTGTAGATACGTTTTGAAATATAAATATTGGTAATTTATATAAACAACAGCATTCATTCCTACATGTCATTGGTCGTAAAGTGTCATGTATATGGATTAAAAAAGAAGAAATCAAATAAAATTAGGGAATTCCCTTTAAATACAAAGCCATTAGAGTATTATTTGCCAAGGTATCAAGTAGTCGTTAGGTGTAAAAGGAATAATATAGAATTTTAAACGATAAAAATATATTTAATTTCACGTGAGATTGGTACAAGATTTGGATTTGTCATGGTTAGTTGAGATTTTGTTTTAAGATGAGTGCCTAGGTCAGAATAAAAACAGAATTCTTACCTTACATTTCAAACACATTTATATATTCCTATCAAAGATAATCGATTATTAGGGTAATGTTTCTTTCTTCCAAATTTGATTCACAATAATCTTAATATCATCAGATATTGAGCATTAGTGAATTTCTTGAGGTTTTCCTTGAAATCCAAGATATGCAATATTTTCTTTAGGAAAATTTCATAGAAATTTCAGATTACTTTTTTAAAATCAAATTCTGAAGATATATATATCTAGGAATATATTTTTATACGTCGTCAAATTGGGTACAAAAATTAATTTCATATATCATTTTAACATTCATTAATGGTTTGTTTCTTGTCAATTCAATGGATGTCACAATATATATATTGTTTTGATCTTGTAAAAACATTGTAGATCATTTTAACAATAAAAATTAATTTAAAAATAAATAAATTAACGCTGAAAATTATGCCAAATATTTTATAAAAATTAAGATAAATATACTAGTATAGTTGATAATGTATTTTGAAATAGATTAGATTTTTCCCTATAGAAACGACATCACCTCATTGTTAGAATACGGTCAAACTTAGATAAATAAAATAAGTTTACATTTGTTCACAACTTTACTTCAGATTGTGGATAGCCTGACCTCTCCATCTAGGTTCATGTTGTTGTTAAATTGTACAAGTTAATTAATTATTTCATTCAAACAAAATGAATGTTAATGTTTAATATATTTAACTGATGAAATGTCTGTGAGTAAATGAAATATGTGACTCAACAGGTTTAAGATGTCGTAAAAATATATTTGGTTTATTGATAAAATATTGCCTGGTGAAAGCTTTTTTACATTTCATTATTCAACCAGGCGCAATATTGAAATATTTGCGTCTATTACAAAGGAAAAAAACAAAACATAAAACAAATTAGAACTTAGAATGAATTATTTACAAATTTACATGCATTATTTGACAGAGTTCATAAGATTTATATAGACAAAGTGGCTGATGTAAGAGAGTTAAATCATTTAGATCAGGGAACAAACGATGTCCCACTTCTGTAAAGTTCGGACAGTCGTAGATAAGGTGAAGTTTGTTCAGTTTCTCCGCAGGAACAATTTGGTGTTTCTGATAGACCTCTGTTATGTAAGTAGCCGGGGGGAATCTCTCAATTTTCGGTGTGTTTGAAATAAATGTCAACTTTCATTTGTCATTAGTGTTGTGGACTCTCAACTCTCTCAACATATTTTTAGAATTTTAAAAACTTTCACACAGATCCAGGTACGAGTTTTATATGAATATATATATATATATATATATATATATATATATTCAATGGATCTCTTTCTGACTCAAACAAATACATTTTGATGAAAATTTTAAAAGAATGACTTCCTGCAAGTTTTTTTTTAAATAAATGTATTGGGAGCTTTAGGGTCTTTCCTTTCTCTCAACCTGTAGTTGTTGCTTTTGTCGTGTCCAATGAAGAGCCTCAGATGTCTTCATACATCTCTATCACAGCAATGTTCCCTATCTTGGGTGTGTAAAGCTGCTGTTCTGGGTCCATGTCAATTTTCTGCAAGGCTGCGGTAATTTTCAATGTAGAATAAAATATACAGAAGAGGATATATGCACAAGTTATTCTATATATTTCATTCCTTATTCTATATTTTTTATTTTAACTAGAGGTTGAAAAAAAGCAAGACCAAAAAGCTCTTCCAGTTAATTTAGTTTCTAAATAACTTGAAAGATACACTCATGGACAAAACCTAAGAAGTTGTACCTTTCAGCATGTATATCGGTATTCAGACAATAACTCTGAAAGATATTACAGTGACCTTTTATCATTTATTTTCACATTTTTATCAAAGTCGTATATCCCGCAATTTCCAAAATTTGAAAACAAAGACATAAACATCATATTTCACAAAGTCCATTCAAAGGTAAAGGATTGAATGTTTATAGCTCTATAAACATGTAAATAAACGCCACCATTCTGCCACGTGTGCTGCGCGCGCAGATGTCAGCTCGAGCAATCACGTCGTTAAAATGCCTCACAACAAATGGCCGCCAAAATGGTGAAGCAGCAGAAAACAATATTTTATTTCAAACTTGGCGATTTGTCTGCTTAAACCCTTCGAAATTATCACCAAATTTCAACTTTTATCGCATTAAATATACTTTTAAAAGTTGTTTGAAAATTTAAAGTTGACACAACACAGAAGCCGTGAAGAGGAGGATCGACTACAAGCGACGTTAGATCTGAGACGTACAGCCAGGTAAGGAAGGTCGAAGTGTCATTGAGGAAATTCTTCAAAATATTTTCACAGTTCCTAAAGAAGAAAAGGCTGTGTTACAGTTTAAGGTAAAAGAATGTCCGACTTCAACATTCCAGAATCAGTTAAATACAGCACAGAGTATGCAAATAGATAAATAAATGAGACGACGCTACTCTTTTTATTTGTACTTGATTAAAGAAAAAGCTTTCAGGAAAGCCTTTCTTCATCTAAATAAGGTTTTAGTTAACTGAAGAAGAACTTGGCCGAAAGCTTCCTTCAATCAAGTACAAATCAAAATAGTTGCAGCGGCTTGTGATTTTTTGTTTTGTAAATTGTCGAAATTAGCAATACTGTGAAAGGCACAGAGTGATTGAGATTTTTGAAATATTTATTTCTGTGAATGAAGGTTGGTGTTATATGTCGATACGGTCTTGAAGCTGAACCCCAGAACCGGAGAGATCCTTTTTCAAAGAAGAAAATAAAGCGAACAAATTCATAGTTGAAACAGCGGGTCGGCGGAGTATAAACCGCTGAATTTCTACAGCAAAGACCCGGGATCGAATCCATCATTGAGAAATTTAGAATAAAAATTGTTCCAATACCACAGATTCTTGTAAATATCCAACTCAACCAAGAAGTGAAAAAAACAGGCCTCTTTTATGCTTGTAAGTTCAAAAGTCAAACTAATTACCACATGTGTAAATATGCGGTGTAATATAAGTAATAGTAGTCGCCAATCAGTACCCACCTGAGACAGAGGTAATTTAGTTCACACTTGGTTATCTCGTGTGTCTGTAATAAAGGTAACTGTAATATCTTTCAGAGTTATTGTCTGAATCCCAATATACATGCTAAAAGGTACAACTTCCTTAAGTTTTGTCCATGAGTGTCTAATGAAGAGAATAACCATTAAAATACGATTTGCTTTAAAATCAGCAACAAAAATTGTCTCGATACATTCGAACGGACCTTGTATTTATATCTATTGAGAAAGGTTTATAAATTTCGCCGTGGATTACTGAGAAAAGATCAGGCTATATATTGAAGGATTTTGTTTCTCTTATCCTCCTCAAATCCGCGGAGAGTTGTGGGCGATAAAGCCGTTCGACTAAAAGATATTTTTGTTTTTCTCTTAGATTTTATGTTTTGTCTACAAAACAAAGCTAAATGTGAAGGAAGGAATTCCATTTTATATCCTCGACAATCTCTTATTACCTCATGCTCTTGTAGCTTCCTTGGCATCGTGGCGAGAGAGCTGGTCAAGATCTCATTCGCAACCATCAAACCTTGATGCTTTGTTCGAAATTTCTTGTCATAAGCTTTCGACTGATATAAACCAAGTCTCAAATAATTAATAATTTGCGAATTTATCAGTGAAGATGATGATTTCATTAGGAACATTGTGTTTTTAAACAACTGGGAAAAAATGATAATGCAACCTGATCGTGCAACTAAAAGTTACTAAAGGCTTGCGCCATCTGTCGGAATAAATGTCAACTAATCGTGGATTCTTCAAATATTCCAGAATTGGTTGAATACTCATTATTGATAAATCAAGAAATGGCATTAGGACAATTCTGGAATAAAGGAAAGCCAACGAAATAATTGAATAAATGAAAGCCAACAAATAATTGTTATTCAACCCTGGCAATAAACGATCAGTGTATATTTATTATTTGCACGATCACACAGGAGATGCCTTTCCCTAATATATATATAACATATTTTTATATAACTTTTATATCAACGGTCTCCAGAAGCTTGTATTGTGGCGCGAGCGGAAGTTTTCTATTTCTTGTCATTAAAACAAAGATGTCAGCCGAGAATTAATTCGCTCCAGAAGAAGTTGAAGGAGAACTTCTCTCAATCAGGAAGAAAGGAAAAGTTTCTTTGGTGAAGTTCCTGGAGAGAAACCCCCGGAAGTGAATAAATCGTCTGTTTTCTAAAACAACACCGAATACAAAAATGGCTCTATGTCTCCAGAGCAGAATGTTCTGTGTCAAATTTATACATTGAGAACTTCAGGACAAAGAAATCGATATAAATATCGTTCTTCTTCAAATTTCTATTAATTCCTTTCAGTATGTGTGAAGTCTTTATAATGGCGAACTCTTCATTTTATATTATGAAATAGAAAACTGTAATTACAAATTTGGCGTATATAATGGCTCATCTATTCAAGACTCTTCTTACGACAAAATGTTCACCATAGAAAGTATCCACTATAGATATATGAGACTTGATTATTCGAATATCCAGTAATAAATGTATATCGGGGCAATAACTCTTTAAAATATTACAGTGATATTTATTGAATACACACTAGATAACCAAGTGTCGACAAAATTGCTTCTGTCTCCTTAAAAAAACAGACGACCGTCTACATCAAAATATGAAACTTCCTCAAAATTCGCCCATTATGTATTTAGCATTTGAACTACATTAATTAAGTGAAGATTGATCAAAGAGAGAAAGGGTGTCAATAGCAATGACCAATATTTGTTGATATTTAGCACCAGTAAAACATATAATACACTGCGGCCTGTGATTGTAAAACAACACTTGAAGTTACACCGCATGAGTTTCTTTTCAATGAAAAATCAAAATTTATTTCAAGGTGAAATATTGACTATTTCTAACCTTTTTGGATAAGGTATGAAAGGGTGAATTATGAAGAGTAATTATGAACGGAAAAACATATGTTGAAAAAGACACCAATATCACAGTATAAGTACATGTTAGAAATCAAAACAGACGAATTCAGAGACGGTCTGCACCACATCAGCCACATTAAACATACAATTATAATGAAAGAATTAAATAACATTTGAATATAAAAAAATAACACGAAAATTCTACCATCAGAAATTTGAAAAATTAAGTTATACGCACATGTTTTTAAAAACTAAGCAATTAGGCGATGATAAATAAATGAAGTAAAATTTTAGAGAAAAAAAAAAAACCTATATCAACGATTGTAAAATGGATTAAAAATTAAAAAAAATATAATTATAATTACTAATATTTGGTGAATAAAGATAAGTGTGAGACTTGACGCAAAAAATAACGAAAATACTGATCGCTGTATTCTGTAAATTTGGAGGAGATTGTTTAAACTTTATAACTACTAACTCTGTTGTTGTTGTGTCCAATGAAGAGCCTCAGATATCTCCATACATCTCTATCACAGCAATGTCCTCTATCTTGGGTGTGTAAAGCTGCTGCTCTGGGTCCATGTCAATTTTCTGCAAGGCTGTGGTCATTGCTGGACATGTGAATATGTTGGTAGGTGTTAGTTCCATACCAGGACAGTTGTTACATGTTCTGTAGGTTCTTGTGCCATCTGGATGTATTGTCATTTCTTTGTAGTGTTTCATCCAGAGTCTTGTTATAGATTTCGTAATTCTTCTCACAGAGTTTATTTCCTCACTTTGATCTTTTCTTATTTTATGTTGTTTTTTATTAAGCATTTTGCCAAAGCATCAGCGTCAAATACTCTCTTAATGTGTGTATTATCTAAATGGATTCTCAATTTTATCTTAAAACAATTTAAATACCAATTATATTTATGAATTTGTTTTATGATCAACAAACATTATAAATGACAGAGATTCATCAAATCGTTAAAGGATTTCACCCATTCCATTCGACTAAAACTACGTGATCCATTTTTTCACTTATTACGAGCCTTTGTCGAAGGCCAACCAGATAATCCCCGGGAGCAGAAACATCGATGCAATCCCGCGATTCAATTCCATATTGACTTGATACCATTTATTGCGGTCTTTATAGCCGCACATTGAAATATTCGATATAGAACTACGTTTTACAAATATTGTCAAATTAAAATGATTTGGAATGGAAATGTCCAGATATAAAGCACTTCACACAATCAAATTTGTTTCAATATTTGTGGGATTTGTATAGCTGAGGTGAAACTTACTCATTCCGTCTTAAACCTGGGCTACCTAGCCATTCGATTCCAAAGTGGCCGCAGAAGATGACTTTATCGTATTTGAAAAATCGTTGAAACATTTCAATTAAAATTTTGAAAAATAGTAGAAAGACATTTTCTGATCGTGTAACTGTAAGTTTCTGATGTCTTGTGTGTGTGTGTGTGTGTGTGTGTGCACCATCTATCACCTTTTTTATTAATATCAATCAAAGATGTAATTTTTTTTCTATTGTTCCTAGTGTGTTTTTTACTTACATTGATAAAATATGCGTATAAATAATTAATAAACTGGGATTAAGAGTTAAATGGATTTGGTTAGAATTCTCATACATCCTGTGTTATTCATTGAAAAAAATTACAAGTATTAAATAGGAAAAGTAAATGCGTCAAGATAACAATGAATATTAAATTTACAAACTTATATCTTCAGAAATATAATAAAGGAATTAATAGGAAACTGGGTTTTCACTATATGAAGGAACTGCCCTCTACATGTTAGTGTTAAACAGGGATGATATATTGGGGCAAGTTGAGTGATTTAATTGATCACAGCTATATCACTCACAAGTCACAATATTTTACCAAATACTCTTTCTAACAGAGATTGATTTTAGATAAAATTGTAATTATTACTATCCTATATCCTGATTTTAATTCCAAAATGGTGTAAAGCAGAAAAATTGAAATATGATTTGATATATCAGTAATTTCCTTATATATGTGATTATTAAAATTTATACAAGAACATCGAAAAAAAATGTTTGAAAATATATTAATGATGCATTATCAAAGAATATAAAATGAAAATAAATTATTCTGTGAACAAATTACATCAGTAATTGAAGTTTCACAGTCAACAAGGCCTGAGTTGTCACACAGAACAATTAGAAATAATAAAATTTATATTCACAAATTGGAGACTATCATGCACGATTATCTAAATTGATTTCTCGAATAGATTGGTTAGTTTGGCATACATGTATGCAATGAATATAAAGTTTGCGATTGAGTAAAATATAATTGTTCAATAAAAGATAACCCCTTTGTCAAATATAAATGTACATGATAGCCCGGGATGATGGTTACTTATTGGGAATGGGGTTGGGACGGGTCGAGTGGATTTTGATTTTATTCGAAACTTGAGTAGATCTTGTCTCATTAGCTGATTTCTCGGGGAAACAAGAGGAAAAAATAAAAAAGAAGAAAATAAAAATATCTATTTATATTATAAACATATATATGCAGGAAATTACAATGTGCTTGAAATAGATATTTCTAATAGACACATTAATTTCAATTTAAACTTAAATAAAAATGAATAAAAACTATAATTTAGCATATATCATACAATCTCTCCATTATATATATTTATTTAACAATATTTTATTTGAATAGGCTTATATATATTTACAAAATCTATTGAATTTAATGTAGTAAACATTTGTCTGAATTTGACAAAACTGGTGTTGTTGCTCATTCTTTATCGTCATTAATAAACAATATACTAGAGTGATGTACAGTTAATAACTCTGATGTATAATTGAAGGGAGAGGTGCCTTTTTTGGTACCTGAATATCATCCTCTCACAACTCTATGTTATATATATGTTATTGAAAATGGTCCTGTCGACTTAAACAGGTCTACTGTTGTAATCCCGAATAACCGGCGTGTGAATGAAATGGCAGTCGTAGTCGTGAGGCGAGTGTTGATGTTCTTCCCGCACGTGGACAACAAGAAGCAGAGGCAGGGCTAGATGTTAGCACCGAGAGTGATCGGGGACAGCCTACGGACAGAGGTAGAAGCCATGACAAAAACCTGGATGCCTATCATCGAGACATGGAGAGAGAGCCAGAAGCGGCCTGCGAAGATGGATACACTGTAGCACACCTTGCGCTAAAACTGTTCTGCTTACCCTGGGACTATAAAAATCTCCGGAAGGGGGCCCTTCAGCGGCGTGTCATGTTCTCTTGGTTTGCCACATAGCTGTCCCCTAGCTGACCACTCTTTTGCTGTTCTTATTTTGACGTCATCATTTTAAGTTTGAATACAAATAAGGATGAACAGGTTTTATTAAAAGAGTTATAGCATATCATACAAAATATTAGGGGTGGTAGCAAATAGGAGCCGTGTACATTTTAATAGAAGGATATGATCTTTTAAATTATTGCCTCTAACTAATTAGAAATATGTGAATTATACTAACAGAGAGAATAATTTTTAACGCTTTTCCAAATGTTTTAATTTTTGTTCGCTCCTGACGAGGATTTTTAATACTTTTTATATAATAAATACTTATACAAATAAATATTATAAATATGAATATTCAACAAGTTATATGTTATGTGAATTATAAAATAATGTGGTATCCTAGACAAGACTTGTTGCAGAGATCAACCAGCGTAAGATTGTTGGATGAATTCCAAGCTCGAACAATGATTAGCTACAAAGTCGTGTTTATTCGCAATAAATAATCGTCGAAACAAATAGAATTATTTATTTTCATTTCGTTATATATAATTCTAGAGATCATTTTATCTGTGTTATATAAAAACATGTTAAAACATTTCGCCATTAAGTCTTTCGCAATTTATCGAAATTGTTTTTGCCATTTAAGCACCAATTATTTGAAGGCTCGAGGCGAGTTGGCTATTTGGGGGAGCTAATTATAGCATGGACAGGTAAATGGGCAATTTGATTGGATTCTATGAAGATAAAAAGATAGAATGGAATTTTTAAATAATTTTGAATCGAATACTTCCCCATAATTTATATACGTTCTTAATTCATACAGGAATTTACATTATTCACGTACAATTATAATTATTTTACAATTTAGTTAAAGTTTAGAATAAATTATATAAATTTATTTATATATAATACCAGTTAATAACGGGAGAAGTGAAATGTCGAAATGAGCTTATTTTAAGAAATAATAATGATAAATATATATGTTAATTTTTCAAATATTTATTTTTTTATTCATTTATTTCGAAGAGAGTATTTTAGAAATAAACAAATAATTTATTTTATTTAAGTGTGATTAAATATTTGAAGAT
The DNA here is from genome assembly GCA_030710605.1 of Cordylochernes scorpioides. Classification (NCBI taxonomy): domain Eukaryota; kingdom Metazoa; phylum Arthropoda; class Arachnida; order Pseudoscorpiones; family Chernetidae; genus Cordylochernes; species Cordylochernes scorpioides. The sequence goes on along the minus strand of CP092863.1, from coordinate 180,753,885 downwards.
GTTCTCAATTATCCCGCTCTCAACATACCACACAACAAAAATTAAATGACCTTGTTAAAAAAATGAATAAAAATGTTTTAAAATCATTGAATATAATTTACCATATACCATTATATCCTTCCTTATATCTATAAAAATGAAATCCAAAATCGATGTTTGTTATCGCGTTGCGTAAATTCTACAGAATTAATCATTATGATATCTCGCATGTAGGTAGCCGAAGATTTCGTTTAACATATAGGCTATTCAAAAAACTAAAAAGGTTAATGAGCCTTTTTTTAAAGGTAAAACCAAAAGGCGTTAGTTCCAGCCTTTTACCGCTTGGCGCAGCACTGTTCGCGAAGATAAATGAATTTGATTTGTTAATAATTTTACACGTAGTTTGTTTTACACGATGAATGTTTTTAAAAGGTAAGATTATCCAATCGCCGTGAAACTTTAGGAAGTTATATTTACTATACTACTGGGAGGGTTTCTGGTTTGAATTTGATTTGAAATAAATATTCTTTGCAAATTTTCTACTTTCACTCACAAGCAGCGCTCTCGCGGTTCTCGTGAAATTACATTTATAAATTGTAAAAATGCCCAAATGTGTTCCAAGTATAATAAATTCAATATTTAATTTGAAGATTTAGTAATATAATATACCAATGACGTTGTGAAAAAACTTGGCATATCAATATTAATATATATTTAAATAAAATATATTATTTAAAATTTAATAAATGTTTTTAAAAATTATGTGTTTCAAATTATATTTGAACGTGTATAACAATATTTGTATACGTTTATAAATCTATATATAGGTGGATTGGATGTTTTCTAGAATCGTTTTAACAAATGTTCGTTAGGCAAACTTTTACTCGGGTAAAAAACTTGGCGAAGCCGGGAACATTCGCTAGTTTTATATAAATTTTAATTAGAAAGATAATAATAAAGAAATAAAGAGACACAACTCTGATCGACATTAATTAAATATACATGTTCTTTTACAAATCGAATGAAGTGTGAAAAAAGATAATTATTCCAAATCCACACTTAATTAAATAGAGATTTGTGGTTAGAGATAACGTATTAGGAAATATTATCTATGAAGAGTCGGCGGAAGAGTGGTTAAAACCCTCGACAGCTGTGAACCGGATCGAATCCCGTATTGGACACTTTGTTTCAATATGTAAATAACCTTTGCATATATTATTCATTGTTGTAAATATCATAAGCTAAGTTGCGATATTCGAGTGGCATCTGGTAAAGTTATTCTTGCACCAGGAAATGATCTATTGAATGGTATGAAAGACGAAGAGAAATAGTTTAAAGATAATTGGGGAAAAGGACATTTTATGGGCGATGTTGAACCACTTTAATTGCGGGAAGGCAGTTTGATTTTACGATTTGTGGTGAACGTTGTTTTAAAGATTGTCTTTAATTCCATATAAGGATAGTCTTAAAGATTGTGTTAAGGATTCCTAGCTGAGTGTGGAAGGTGGCGTGAGGAAAGTGTTTTATGGAAGGTATTTCTTAATTGTGTTAAATAGTGTTTAATGATTGAGTATGATTAAGGGAACTATCAACCTATCTTGATTATGGATGAATAGTCTACTCATGGACAACACTAAGGAAGTGGAAAGTATTTTAAGGAAACAGGCAATTTTTTCACACTTTGTTATCTCGTGTATCTTCAATAATGATCACTGAATATCCAATATCCTTCAGAGTTATTGTCTGAATCCCGATATACGCGCTAAAAGAAGGTACAACTTCTTAAGTTTCGTCCATGAGTGTAATTGGTGATCAGATCACTGAATTATTCCGCCTATAATTTCTAATTAAAAAAAATAAATGTGTTTCTATAATATGTTTACATTACTTCTTGGAGGGTGATATTTATATGGTACCGAATATATGGACATATATATTATCACGGTTAATGGATTGGTGTATTAAGGAGAGTTCATTAAACATAATGTGAAATTGGATGGAAGTTTTCCTATTTTTAGTAGTGTGATAAACGGGATTAATATTATAATGAAATTATGTTTAGTATGGTGATATGTGTATCGTAGTATGCAGTTTATGGTATATTAACGTTGTTAAGGTTAATACGGGAACAAATGGGGGCCGTGCTAGACTTGGGCGGTTGGAATGGAGGTTTTTATGAAGGCGTCCAGTGTGCCCGAGAGTTTGGTCTGTGATATGGGCCGATTAGAAACACGCCACGGCCGTAAACCTTCAATTTATGGTTGAAGGTGGAAATTTGGGTTGTTAAAACTTCTGGGTGTTTTCGGTAGGTAACAAAAGGATGGTTTAATTTGTTGCATGAATTATGGAGATTCTGACATTGTGCTAAGTGTCGAAATAAAATTGCCTTGTGATATGAAATGAAGGAATTGTTAGAATTATTATCAGAACTCTATATACATATATAGAGTGAAATAAAGAATAAATGAACCTTAATATTAAAAAAATAGGATGTGAGTGAAAATAGCACTAAAATAAAGTAAAAAAATAGTACAAATGTGATATTGTACTGGGATAAGGTGCATAGATTAAGAAAAAGGCATCTCCTCGGCCTCTCGGGAGGACGCTACGCAACCTCGCGCAATTCTGGCTTTAACTACCCATTTCATGATTTTTCAGGAAGCCTTAATGACCAATTTTTTGTCGTTGAGGTACAGCTTGCACCACGCTGATGAGGGCCAACAGCCCGAAACGCGTCCGTGGTTAGCTTTTCTTGATTAATCAAGAATGGGTATTTGGCCAATTCGGAATAATTAAAAATCAACGAGAATAGTTGATATTTATTCCGATAGATGGCGCAAGCCATTAGCAACTTTCAGTTGCACGATAAGGAGATGCCTTTTTCTTAATTTAAGATAAAGTAGTTATAAAAGAACGACCTGCGAGGACAGGTTTTTTGCTTTATTTACATATTCTGTCAAAGTTTAGTGGGATATTATAAACCGTCCTACAGGAGTACTAGGTCATATAGTCCTGTAGAAGCTCCACCAAGCTTAGCTGATATTTCACATGGAATCGTGCTTCAAATAACGAATACAAATTTTGAAGATTTAAAGTTATCAAATAAACATTAATTTGCACATTCCAATTTTGATTCAATATATTTTTAATCTTAATTATGAAAGTGTGAATTTCAAATGAGAATTTGGCTTTTTAGTATAGGAAAAGGTTGTGAAACAAGTCCCCCTATTTGCACAATGCCGTGATACAAAAGAGCAATGATAGATGCCATCAAACAGAATTCCTATTCGCGGCCGCTCCACCGCTAATTTCTCAATCTCCATGATAATTCCACATTTGCATATTTACCACCATTCCATGTTAATTGCAATGTCTCAAATTGTTTCCTACCTTTAAAACATATCTAGAAGTGGAAAATTCCCTTTTAAGAAATTCTTCATATTTCTGCCGAATGAAACCATTTATATAAGATACAACATGATTGAGTGAAGATAAGAAAGAAGACATAAGATACAAATAATATCCTGATACTTGTAACTATGTATCTTCGTGCGCTAGAAGTGGAAGTCACCAATAGTACAAGTGTAGTACAATAGTACAAGTGTAGTACAATAGTACAAGTGTAGTACAATAGTACAAGTGTAGTACAATAGTACTTGTATTTTTAGATATTTAAGATATGTATTTAAAAAAATCCAATGTTATCAGTAATGGAATTAAGTAAGCTCTAAATACATCCTGATAAAAGGTTGTCCCAAAAGTTCGTGATTTTCTTAAACTGTTGTTTTTCTTATTAATTGGCGAATAATATTATTACGGCGAATACATTGAATATACTAATATATACAAAAATACATAATAATACATAATACAATTAATTTATATATAATACAAAGACATTATACATAACGGCGAAAAATATTGTGGAGAATAATATTGGTATTTCAATTTTTTGAGAGTGTTTACGAACTTTTGGGGCAACCTTGTATTACGATCTATATTTTCTACAAAATCACGAAATATAATTAGATATCAGTTTACTATTGAAATATCCCGACATATCCATGATAAAAATATGGTTGAATGCCTTAATAAATATTTGATAGTTCTCAAAAGATAGCAGAAAACCGGTGTTTTATAAATTGCTACATCCTGTGTTCACAAGTCATCGAGAGATCGCCAAGACAATAGCTGCTGTTTAAATTTGTAATTAAATTGTAGAACGCCGGGAATTTGTCTTCGTTATCTGGTAAATATGAACAGATGACTCGAATTGTAAATCATCTCAGCCTCCATAGATCTTACATGTCTCGGTGAGCTAAATAATTGTTCTATGAAATTGGGTGACGTGCTTATTCTATAAACTCTGACGTTTACGGCAATAAATATACTGAATAATATATACTGCACCCATGTGTGGATGACACTTGCTTCATATTCTACGCATAAACCAATTCTTATATGTTTGTATAAGCGGAAACACACAAAGAATACATGTTAATTCGAACGTTCTCCTTTAAGAAAATAATTTAAAATATGTATAATAAAATATAATTTATAAAAAAATATATTTATTTTCTTACTAAAATTACAAATTTTTAAGTTTTGTCCATAAGTCTAACAACATATTTCGTATTTCTCACACTACACCCATTGGTTGTGATATTGTTACATGTATTAGAATGCAGAGAGAGATATGTATTTGAAGTGGATTTTGTTTTGTTAGAAAAATAAAATATTTTTATATTCTGGTCATATATATATTTTTTTTTCTGATTTTATATGTCAGAAGGAAAATTATTCTCAAAAGATGAGGTAATTTAATTAAATTCCCGGAATGTTTGCAAATCGATATAATAAAGATCAAAATAAACTTTTTCAGTATTCGAAATAATTCCTATCTGGATATATACACCTATACCATCTCGCTTTCATTTTTCATAACGTCTTTATAGTTGTCTTAATTCAAGTCTCTGAGGCGATTTCCTGTTATAACTTGACGTGACTCGAATCGCTAAAAAAATTTGAAGAAACATATACATTTTACTCCATAGGAAGAATTCATTTGGTGCCAGGTCCGGTGGTCCTTGCCTGAGAAAGTATAGGAACTTTGTTCTTGGCTGAAATATTCAAACCTGCAACAGTCGTGTGGAGTTGTCGCGATGATAAGTTTCTTATTTAAAGTTTAACATCGATATAGACATGATGGTTCGTCCTTCAGGAACAAAATAATAATGTACAAGTTCTTTAGGATCAAAAATGTTACCAAAATAACACCTTGAGTTTTGATAATGAGAAGTGAGCTTTCTTTGTGTTCGATTCTTCTCTACTGCGCCGTTCTTTTCATTGACGTCTGATATTCTGGTCATACCCATTATCCTTGTCTCATCTCTCGTTATCCCTTTCTTGACCATTTACAATCATCTGCGATCATTTCAAGCATGTTCTCATATGTTTGTCGGCCTCTCTGTTTCTGCTCGAGTGCGAGATATGTCTAGGGACCTATTTAGAGAACTTATTTACCGTTTGCAGAGATTGACGGGAATAGTGGAATGAGCTAATCCCATTATATGGATCGATATCCCGAAGGTTCCTGTATGCCAATATTTAGATTTTCGACATTATGGTTGATGTTTTTTCTCTTTTCTTCTCTATAGGTGTTTGTGTCGAATCTTCCTCATCTTGAACCAAGCTCTTCACTTCCTCGTCCAATTTTAAAGCTGTTTTAAGCTTAAAGTGTTGGAAATAAAAAAGGCAAATCCTGACCGATCATATGAGCACTTTAGATGGCAGATTCTCAGGAATCTTCTGGGACCGAATTTTTGGTGGTAGAAGTAAAGCTAGTACCATGCTGACGAGGGCCAACAGCCCGAAACTCAAACGTGGTTGGCTTTTCTTGATTTATCAAGAAATTGGGTTGACCAAATATCACGGAACAAGTTAAATCAAGGTTTAGTTGATATCTGTTCCACTAGATGGCGCTCTGCCATTTAAAATGTTCGAATGAGCGGTGAGGATATTATCTCTTTGTAATGCTTTTAAAAATACGAAAAATAGAAATAGATATTAAATAATTTTATATATACATATATTTCAATTTCGCGTTTATTTAGGAATTATTAAATATTTGACCAATTAATGTTTTCCTTCTTTTTTTTTGGAAATTGCATTCTATATATTCTTAGCTAACTAGTTATCTTGTGTGAAGAGAAATATAAATTGTTTTGTAAATATAAATATCAATTCGAAAATAAATACGTATATTTTAAAATTTGAATTGAATTTTTATAGAATTAGTTTAAATTTTCTGTAAAATTAAATTTTTACTTTAATCCCCCTTCCCTTAATCAATTTTGTTCAAGATTAGAAAAAATCAATTAAAAAAATTATTTTCTCTCTTTTTTTTTCTGGATAACAAAATATCACAATTCACCGACAAGATTTGTTTGTTGTGAAATATTTGTTCATTTTTGAAATTGAGCAGAAGAACTTATTACTTCTCAAAGAAGTAAAATGAAGAATTTGATCATACAAATTATGGTTTGGATATATATTGTAAGTGTTCCTGATATTACACTTTAGAATGTTGTAAACTATAGTGTCAAATATCCAGTAAATTTATGAATTAGTTTTTTGATAGAAAATATGCCAGGACTACCAATCAATCGATCAAAGAGGATAAAATAAATATTAGAAAACTAAAAGATGAACTTATTTCGCTTCATATCTCTCCTCAAAAACACTGGTGTCCAAAAAATAAGAAACTTAACCAATATTAGAATTTTTAAAAGCTAATTTATTAACAAATATAAAATTTAGTATACAAATAGTTTGAACTATGGAGAATTTGACTAGCTATATGAAAATTTTAAAAAATATTTGAAATTATGAAATATGCAAATTATTACCAACATACCCAAAGCTAAGGTTCCAGATCTTAAAGAAATAAGATATCAATAGGGAGTATGATCACCTCTAACAGCTATCAAGGTCTCACAGCGAGCCCTCATACTGTTTACCAGGCTTTGGAGGAGGTCCAGGGGTAGTAAACCCCACTCCTCCAATAGAGCAGTTCTTAGCTCAACGAGGGTTCTGGGAGAGGGGTGACGAACGCCAATACGCCTCCCTAGAGCATCCCACACATGCTCTATTGGATTCAGTTCCGGAGATCTGGCTGGCCAATCCATCCATCGAATATTCTCACTCTGGAGATATTCATTGACTAGCCTAGCTCTATGCGGACGAGCATTATCGTCCATAAAAATTAAATTGTGACCAATTTGATATCTATAAGGTCTTAGATAGGGTTCAAGGATCTCGTCCATGTACCTTTGGGCAGTTAAAGTGCCCCCAGAAAAAATATGGAGGGGTGTGCGTCTGCTAGAACTGATGCCAGCCCAGACTAAGAGACTGCCCCCTCTAAAACTGTCTATTTCCCTGATGTTACTGGGATGGTAGCGGGTTCCAGGCTCCCTCCAGATGAAAACTCGTCGAGAATCTGTGTTTAAACTAAATCTTGACTCGTCACTAAGGAGAACATTGGCCCACTGATCATGAGTCCAGGCGTGATGTTCCAAGCACCAATTCAAGCGGGCTCTCCTGTGAGCAGAGGTTAAAGGGATGCAGACCATTGGTCGTATTGCATAAAGAGCACCTTCGTGACGCCTTCGGTAAACAGTTTGTCTTGAAATTCTCGTTCCAGTAGCACTTGAGAGTTCATTAGAGAGTTGAATAGCTGTCATCTCCCTATAGCGCTTGGCAGTTACGACCAAATAACGGTCTTCAGAGGAAGCTGTTTTTATTTTTTTCTACCAGAACCTTCTTTTCTTTTGATGGTTCCTGTCTCAATGAACTGTTTCCATATTTTGCTGACCACAGCAAATTCACATTTAGCCATTTTGCTACTTCAACTTGTGATTGCCCTGCCTCCATTCTTCCAACAGCTCTCCATTTTAAATCATCTGCTAAAATATTTCGTAAGCTCATAATTAACTAAGGATTAAATAAAATTATAATTGGTCAATTATTATATGGGGTAAACGACACGCCAAATAGCACACTTATAAAGACAAGCAAAAATTTGCACATTTTCAATTTTACCGGATCGAATGGTTGCGATAAATAAATTCTACGACTTAAAATGCCTAATTAAATTACTTTTTTAGCTTTTAGCGTTGTACATTTTAAAACATATCATTAGAAAACAAAAGTTTCTTATTTTTTGGACACCAGTGTATATTTCAAGAAGATACACAACAATAATTAAACTAAATTCAAACAAGGAGCTACAATATTTTCTGATGACGATTGATTGAACTCTGGGACACTTCAATGCTAACAGAAGCTACGTCATTCTTCAAACCAGATATATTGCATTTGGATGTAAATTTTGTATCATTGATCCATAGTCCTAACTATGGAAATTGATATTCTACCATCTAGACAACTGAGGAATATTCGAACTATATTTCACTAGACAACAGGTTGGCTAATTCCTGAGGGAAATATTTCCCAGGAGATGGGCATCAAGTATTGGTCGTATCGTTGGAATACATACATTGAAAATGATAGCAGATTCATGATAAATATATTTTGAAGATTTATTGATATAAAAAAGCACTATGAAAATATACATTGAAAAGTGAAGTTATTTTTAATATAAACGGTACATTTTGGTCAATCTCGGGGTTTTGCAATATTGAGATATTAATTCCCATTATATATTGTGTAAATACCAGGCTCAGTAAGTTCGTCCCTCTATTATTTTGTTCTCAAATTGAGAATATTTCCCGAGCGAGTTTCAATCTCTAAACACAAAAGTAAGAAATAAATAACAAAATAATTACTCGCTATTTTCTTGAAGTGGTTTGGGCATCGATGACTTCTACCAGAGATAATCTCCCTTCCTCCTCAAATTCGAAGCTGTTCGACGAAGTTCAACATCAAATAACCAATTAATTCTTGGATTCCTCTTCTATCAAAGGACATACCTATTGTACGAAACATGCATAATCACAGCAATCCTGATTTCTGGTAAACTCTAATGTAGCAAACACATTCTCATTTCGTGTCTATTCGCGTCTGAAAAAAATCCAGAATAAACCGGTTTTAATATTTTCCAAACTGGTAAAATTCGAATGGTGCATGTTCGACGTGGCCTCTGCACTTGCTATCATGTCCATGGCGGCATAACGGGCAATTGTGTAGTCTGCCCAGTGATAGAGGAATCAACATAAAGATAAATAACAAATGTTCTTCCAAGTAGTCCGATGATCTTCTCTTCCTTAATCCTGCTGAAGTTGTCTCTCCCAACGATCGAAACTATGCGAAGTGACAGAATGCTTCCAAATATATAAATAAGAGAGAGGATTTATGTGTGTCAGAATATCTTAGAACAAATGATTATAACGTATTATTTACAAAAGAAATTTTGAAATAAAATTATTAAAAATAAAAAATATCGCGTAATAAGGATGAAGATGCAAAAATGTTGAAAATAAGTCGAACTCACTCAAAAATGTCCTTTAACACTCAACTGAACGATATTTTGAACAGTAGTTCAGTTATACTTGATCGAAAAACGCGAATTACATTTTAAACAATGAAATATCACACGATATTATAAACATATAATAAAGCTATTCCTTCTTTAAAAAGCAAAAGACAATCTTGTCACAAATATAACGACACACACAAAATGTACACAACATAAATTAAATATATTGTTATAAATAAATACTTATCGAAAAATACAGGGTGATCCAAAAGTCCCGCACTATTTTAAAAATTAATAACTCCGCGAATATTTGCCCTAGAGCAATGTGGTAAACACCATTGTGTTCAGGATGCAATGGATTTTTTATGGCAAATAATGAAAAATTCGAAATTGATTTTAGTTACAATTTTATTCGCCAGATGGCGCTCTACCAGAATCAGAGATTCAGCGGCCAAATTGTTTGATAAATTGAAAAATATAACTGATCGACACGTATTTTTCCTTTTTGAATACCAGGAAAGAACCCTAATAATATCAAATAACAAATTGATAAAACACCACTTCGCCAAAAGTATGAAGAATTGGTTAACGATTTTCAAATACAATCAGAGATATGTAAAATAGGTAAATGCAAATTAAAACATGTAGCAAAAATATTTATATTTTATATGGGGTTTTGTGAAATAGATTGAATGTTTGAAAAACACTGCTGATATCAATACACGAATTTTTGAAATGTTAATATAGTACCAAAAATTATGATGGCGCTATTAATAGGATTTCTTGCTATAAGAAATGTGTAGTTTCTTGACTGATTGGCGACCCTTGACTATTTAACTGGATATTTGTCATGATCCAACAAATGAAATATAGAGGGGAGTGACAAAATATATTTGTCGTACTTTATTCCAAATATCCTATGGGCTTGTCAAATGTTATCATTGTTTATTATACTGTACACAATTTTAAAAAATGTGTCCTCTCAAATAAAAATAATTTTTAAATCGACCTTTTGCGTTTAAAAACGTGGTAGTAAAATCATTTTGTATTATTATTTTTTTCACAAAATTTCTAAAGTTATTGGTGTACAGAAAATATTCCTTATGCTATTTCTTCTAATGAGCGAAAATCGAAAACTAAACATAAGGGGAAAAATTGTGTGTACCAGTATTATTCGAGAAGTTATAACACTCTGGTTTGCACGACATAATATGTGAGCAAATGACAAACAAAATATTACTGTTCACAAAAAAAAAGAGTCAAGATGTGAGGACAGCATTTATTATCCCCATATCCCAACACAAAGAGCTGCAAATGTTGGTAGATAATATAATACATGGCGGCTTATATAACACATGAGGTAACTGCCTTCTCTCTTGTATTAGGTCACAATCCTTGCTCAATGTGACACCCTTCATTCTCAATCACCGCCTTCAGACGATAAATGACAGAATGGACAGCATTAAATAACATATCTGTTGAAATTGATAAAACGTGCCATCTGATAGAAGCCTTCAACATGGCCAATGTGCATCGATAAACACACGATTTAATGTACCCCCATAGACAAAAATCGCAAGGCGTCAAGTCTGGTGATCTTGGAGGCCACTGGTATATAAAGTGGCGACTTATCACACGATTTTCACCGAACGTATCCTTCAGCAATTGTTTGGCACCTCGGGAGATATGAGGAGGTCCTCCATCTTTCATGAATGTTATTTCGCTTAGTGCTTTTGCCCTGCAATATGGGAATACCCTTTTCTCTCAAAAGTTGAACATAACGTTCACCAGTTACAAAAACGGTTTTAAAAGTTCTTCCATTGATTTTTCAAAGAAAATGGCCCAATAATAAAAGAAGTGAACCCACACAAAACTGTGACTCTAGGCTGGTAAAGTGGCATTTCTGTAAAATTCCTAGGGTTTTCTTTTGCCCAAATGCGGCTGTTTTGAATGTTAAATTCTCCGTTTAGAGAAAAGTGAGCATCATCTGTCCACAGAACATTCGACAGCCAGTTTTCATCAATATCAATTTTCCGGAAAACCCATGCAGCGAATTCTTGACGCATCTCAAAATCGCCAAATTTCAGCTCGTGAAATCTTTGAATTTTGTATGGGTACACACAATAGAGACATTAAGTGAAGCGTCTTCGGATATCACAATCATACTCGGCGAATTTAACGCCAAAAGTTCAATTTGGGGATCACCTGTCCAGGATAACAAAAGTCAGCAGGTTGAGGACATGCTAACCGACCTCGACCTTACACCGTTAAATAACGGAGAGAACACCTACCTATTTAAGTCCACAGGCACAGAATCCGCAATAGACATCACAGCGATAAATTACAACATCGCACCCACAACACAATGGAAAATCCTGAGAGGTGCAATCAGTGACCACAGACCAATTTTAACAACCCTAAACTTCAAAATTGAGAATGTCCATTAGAATAAAAGAACATGGAACTTTAGGAAAGCCGACTTGAAAAAAATTCACAGAAAAGCTTGAAGAACCGTGCAACGAAAAATTGAATTACAGAACGCTTGACAAAAACTTGGAAAAATTCTCTTCGAACATTTCAAAAGCTGCAAAAGCATCGATACCTAGAGGTAGACATAAAGACCTGTGGATAACTTACTGGAAGGACCACAACATTAAGGCAATGATTTCAGAGAGAGAAACAATATCAATGAACTTCTTTAAAAAATAAAACAGAAGAAAACAGAAAGGAACTCATTGAAATTAGTCACAAAAAAGAACAAGAAATTTGGATATGCAAACAAGAAAAATGGCAGAATTCTGCGAAAAAATGGATCCAAGAAAGGACAGCCAACACTGGAATATGATTAGAGTGTTAGAGAACAATCAAAACCAACACCAATCCTCCAATACTCTAACCGATATGAATAGAACAGCGAGAACGAGAACAAACAGATGGCTGACATAATTGCTGAATGTCTTTCAAGCACTTCCATACTCAACTATACGAATGAAGACAGGACTCTAAAAATAATATAAACCAGTTAGTTAAACAAGCAAGAAACTTCCATCAACAAGATATTTTCTCGAGAGACTTCAGACTGAATGAGCTAAACTTATCAATAAAAAAAATCCAAGAGGTCACCAAGAGATAATCTAATCTTTGGTCAAATGATTAAACACTTTGAAGACAAAGCTAATAATCAACTCCTACGAATACTGAACATTTCATGGCAAACTGGTAAACTACCAAAGAATTGGAAGATTACAATTATAGTGCCAATACTGAAGCCAAACAAAGATGCCAAGGAATACAAGAACTATCGGTCAATTGCTCTCACCAGCATAAGCTGTAAAATACCAGAACGAATTATCCACTCTAGGCTCATAGTCTGGCTCACTAACAATAAAAAAAATAAAACCTCTACCAAACTGCCTATAGATCCCAGCACTGTACGACTGATCAACTGTTCTACTTCTGTCAATCAATAATAGTTTCTTTCCAGGAAAAACCGCCAAAGAACACCACGGCTATATTCCTTGATATGACTTCAGCTTTTGATCGAGTGTGGAGGGAGAAATTACGTGAAAAGCTGCACAACATCGGAGTAAGAGGAAAAACCTTAATCTGGATTGCAGACTTCTTAAGGGGAAGAAGGTTAAAGGTTCGGGTCAATGGAGAATTTCCAAGGAAGGAAGAACATGGGCTGGTGTAACTCAGGGATCTGTGCTCAGTCCTCTACTCTATCTGCTATATATTAACGACATCCATCCTTACCTCACTGAAGACACAAAGGTTTCCTGTTATGCAGATGATATAGTCATATGGCACACAAGTAGCAGTATAGAAAAATCGTAAAAAATACTGAACACATCAATGAGAGGACTGGAGAAGTGGGCAATGGAACTCCAAATGACCATAAACCCAATAAAACCAAACCTATGCGTCTTCTCCACTCACAGGGAAAAGGGCATAAATATAACCACAAAATAAGCATAAACAAACAAATAATTGATAAATTAGAAATCCATAATACCTAGGTGTGATACTGCAGTCCTGGATCTTTCAGGTTGGTCTCGAGGACCACCCATCACCATCTCCTAAGCGGCGAAGTACGCGATCTACGAATTCATCGTAGATCGCAAAATGCGTGGTGTCGCTGGAGACCCACTGGCGATTCTCCACCAAATTCTGCAGCGCTGGCAGAGGCGCCATATTCATTGTACATAGTGTATATAATGCATATTATATTTTTTTAATAGTGCAGACTGTGCATGTATTGACAAGATGTCAACAAAATTATTTTAATTATTATTGATGAGGAATTGGAATTTCAGAACACATAATTAGCACCTCAAATAGGGCTATCAGAAAACTAAACATTCTGAGAAGGCTATGTGGAACACATTGGGGAGCAAAACCCAGAATTTTCAGAACAAGATATACCACCCTAATAAGGCCGATAATGGAATATGCAACACCAGTCTGGGCTCCCTCAAGCTCATCACCAAAAGTAAGACTAGACAGTGTTCAAGCAAAAGCGGCCAAAATAATCACTGGTGCTGTTTCATCCACCAACAATGAGAAAATTCAGAGAGAATGTGGTCTAGACCTACTCGCTCGAAAGCAGAAGACAAAATAAAAACAACTTGGATCGGCACTTCGGAAACGAGGAACCAGAGGACGATATCTCTCTGACCACTTGTGGTTTGGTAGATCCGCCCTTTTCTGAGAATGAGGTGAAGCTGACGGCTTTCAAGTTCGGGAAAAGGAAATCTCCTGGTCCCGAAGGGATCGATAACACGGTCGTGAAAGCCCTGGTAAGGATGCACCCATCGCTTCTTTCCAGGTTATTCAATAGGTGCCTGGACACTGGTACATTTCCTGAGGCATGGAAGGTTGCCGAGTAGTGCTTCTCGAAAAGTCTGGTAGAAAGGGTAATTATCCTAATGATTATCGTCCGCTTTATTTACTAGTGTGTCTAGGTATGGTCCTGGATAGCCTACTAGCTCAGCGACCGAAGCATTGGCTAGAGAGTAATGAGCCCTTTCCTCTTTCCAACATGGTTTTAGGGAAGGGAAGTCCACAACCACAGCTCTGAAGTTGAGATGGGCTTAAATAAGGATGCTTGGGTTCTTTTCGTGGCCCTGGACATTGATGGCGCGTTCAACTCCATGAGCTGGAACAAGCTGATGAGAAATTTGATGGACATGGGTTGTCCTGATATTTTGTGCAGCTTGGTTCGTGACTTCCCGAGGGATAGACGGATTAGCCTCAGTTTTGGTGGGCGGAAGTTGGAAAGAAACTGTGCTAGGGGTTGCCCCCAGGGCTCTTGCTGCGGACCTATTCTGTGGAATATCCTGGTTAACACCGTTTTTCAGGAGGAGCTCCCTGAGGGAGCCAGGCTGGTTCTCTATGCTGAAGACCAATTCCTCATCATTGAGGCTGCTTCGAGAGCGAAGGCTGAGAAGTGTGTTGGAGCTTCTCTCCAAATTCTCTCGATCTGGGCCCATGAATCTGGCCTTAAGTTCAATGTCTCCAAAACTAAAGCCCTCAGCTTTAAGCCTAGGGGCATAAGAACTAAAAGGAAAGGAATCAAATGGGAACACAAGCCGGCTATCCGGATGGAAGGACGGAGGGTAGCGTTGGTCAATAGATTGACCATTCTGGGGGTGGTCATTGATGACAAGATGGGTTGGCAATACCAGGCGGAGGATATGGTGGCGAGAGGCAGGGAGGCGTTGTGCAGGCCTGTCCTGGTTGGCTCTCAACAGGAGGGGGGGGGAGAAGGAGGATACTATTTTTAGGAACCTCTGCCTCTCCTGTGTCGAGCTAATCTTGCTATATGCTTCCGGGGCTTGGTGGCGCCGAAACAGGGATCAGAAGGTGGCAACAACTCTAGAGAGAGTGCAGAGGACAGCAGCACTCAGAATCACAGGGGGATATCGCACTACCAGCAGTGAGGCCTTTTTGGTCCTCGCTGGGCTTATTCCCCTGGAATTGAAACTAGAGGAGGAGACCATCAGACAGAAGATCTGGGAGAACAGGGAAGATGCCCTGGGACTTGAAGCGGGGGCCCTGGAATCGAAGAGGGATCCAAGGAAGCCTCCGCAGTGGTTGCCAAAGTGGAATTGGAGTCCTGGAGGGCCGACAGGGATTGGCACAGAGGTTTTCACTGATTGCAGTAAGTCTGGAACCAATACTGGAGCTGGGGGTAGTGATATTCACTAATGGAGAGCTGATCTTCCAAGAAAGTTTAACACTCAGAGTGGACGAATTGGTCTTTTCAGCCGAGCTGGTTGCGATCAGGGTAGCCCTCAGAGTGTGTGCCGAGAAGAACTTCAGCCCGGACCGCCTCTATTCAGATTGTATGTTGGCCCTCGTCGCCATCAATCTGGAGAAAGGGCAACTCGCGCATCAAATAATCCAGGAGCTGGAGATGATGACGCGGGCTCCGGAGCTCCCTTGGTTTAGGAGACACAGCCTCATCGAAGGTAATGAGTTCGCAGACAGGATCGCTAAGGCAGGATGCTTTAGAGGTAGATCACTGAGGACCCCAGTAACCAAGAAAGAAGTTTATAGGAGGATCAGGGGGCACGTCCAGGACTTATGGTTGGACAGATGGAGGAACAGTGTGAAGGGGAGAGAGGTATTCAATGGTGTAACAACACCCAAGTAACCTCTGTAAGGTAATGTCCCACAAACTCATTAGGGTAGTTCGGGACATGGTCTCTTCCCCAAGTCTCCACAGATTTAAAATTAAGAGAAACCCTGATTGCGTCTATGGAGAAAGGTATGTGAATGCACGCCACTACGTCTTGGATTGTCCAAGGGTAGTGGGTGTGCAGGAAGAGAGAAGGAGGGCGAGGGGCGCGATCGAGAGTAAGCTGCTGAGAAATCACAGCAAGCTTCTTGAGAAAGCCCACGACGTGGCAGCTGAGCTTTTCCTCGGCTGTGAGTGAACAGAGTCGACCGGGGGCTGCTCCCCGCGGTCCCTGCTGGACACAGTAGATAGTTTCCTATTTTGCTATGATTAAAGGCCACCGGTATAGAAATCCTTCCAGAAAACGTTGTCTGGGAGGTGGTGTTTCCAGGTATAATGTCCAAGCACTAGCTAGGATACCGTTACTTGGCTTATGAGTTGAACAGAATAGCAGCAAAGGGCATGCTTCGCATGCCGGCTTGTGGACCTAAAGGTCTGGGTGGCCATCTGCTTCTAGGGTATACCAACTGTGCTTAGGTGGGATCCTCCAGTTCTTGTTTATTTGGGCTACTGTTTCTATTTCTTTAAAAGTAAGTTTATTTTTTTGTAGCAAGGGTTCTTTTGTGCCTTTTTTTCGCTAGCGCATCAGCAGCTTCATTGCCTTCAATGCTAACATGTAAGGGTATCCATTGAAGGTGAATTTTTGAGGTATTGAGAGTTTTTGGAGATAACCAATTATGTTCCTGCTTACTTTGTCTCTAAGATCCCCTGTGTGACTCAAGTGTTGTATGGCACTTCTACTATCAGTAAGAATCCATATATCGTGATGTTTAATGTTTCTGATGGATTTTAAGACTTCATAGATGGCTATAAGTTCTGATCTGAAGACTGAGCAAAATTCTGGGTTTCTTCTGTTTTATTTTCTCAAAGCCATTTGTGGTTTTGATGAGAGAGCCACTGCAGTGTGTCCCAACTCGTCTCTGCTACCATCGGTATAGATAGTTATTGCATTTTTAAAGGAATTTTATTAATTATTTCTAATGATAATTGTTTTAAGTATTCTGGATTTTGGTATTGTCTGTGTTGGTGGGTTCATTTAAAGTGGCATTAAAAATAGCATTTTGTTAGTGGTTCGTATGGAGATATTTTTCATCTAAATAATATTTTTTTTCACTTTATATTTTAAAATCCATTTCTTTTGGCCAGGTGGAGAGGGCCTTCTTTTTTGAGTCTTATATTGGGTTCCAATTAAATATGTAATTGAAAGTTCTGTGTTTCTTTTCATAACTCTTGATTTTGTTTATATATTTCGGCAGATTGTAGCTTATTCTATCCTTTTAAGGGCATAATGTCTGCCTCGTAAGGTACAATATTATTAGGGCAGGTTTTTCGAAGACCTGCAATAATTCTAGCTGCATTTAGTTGTATCCTTTCCAGTGTTTTTAGATTTGTTTCAGATGCTGTACCATAGATTTGATATCCATATTCCAAGATAGGTCTCATTAGAGATGTGCAAGGTAATTTTAGTGTTGTTGCTTCAGCTCCCCACTCTTCCTGAAATATATTTCAAGATTTTTTAGTCGGTCTCTTCCTTTTCTAACAACTCCTAAATATGCTTACTGGAGTTAATTTCTGGATCCAGGGTGTAGCCGAGATATTTAGGATGTTTATTATATTGCAATTGTTGTTCTTTCAGAATAATATTTGGTCTTATTTTGTATAGTTTCTTATCGGTAGTAAAAAGACAGGTTTCAGATTTTTGGGGGTTAAATTTTAATTTGTGTTTATTAGCAAATTTTTCTAGGTGGAGAAGAGTCTTGTTCAAATCTCTTTCAGCTTTTTTCCAGTTAGTGTTGCTGCTCCATAGAATAATGTCATAAGCGAAAAGTCCAATATTGGTTTTATGTGAAAATTTTCTTCATATGCCTGCAATAAATAGGGTGAAGAGAGTTGGGCTAAGGATTGATCCTTGTGGTAATCCTTGGTGAAATTTGAAAGTTTTAGATAGAGTGCCATTATATTTGACCCTGATTTATATATTTTTAAGGGAATCATTTATCCAAGTGATAGCTTTTCCATCAATTTTGAAATGTTTGTATAATTTTGTAATTAACTTGTTTTTCCATACCTTATCAAAAGCTTGTGTAAGGTCTAAAAAGCAGCTATGGTGTGGTTAGTTGGTTTTTTGTTTTGTGCATCTTTTACCTTTTGTGTGAAAAATAAGAGTTGGTCTATTTTCCCATGTCCTTTCCTAAATCCATATTGATCTTCTGGTGAGAGATATCTTGTGTCGGGGTGGTAGGTGAGTCGTCTGAGTATAATTTTTTCCAATAATTTGAAGCAAATACTTGTGAGGGAGATTGGTCGGTAGTGTTTTGGTTCATCAGCAGATTTGTCAAGTTTTTTAATGGGAATTATTGAATATTCCAGTTTCCCAGGAGTCATTGAAATATTAAGAAGTCTTTCTTTGCCATTTTTGCCCAAGTTTGATATCATTCGGCTATAGATTCCATCTGGCCCAGAAGTCTTGTTTAGGTCAGTGTTTTCTAATGCATAAGTTAGCTCTTTCATATTGATTTTTTTTCATGGAAAATATTATGAGCGCTGGTGACATTTTTACAGTCATGAATAATCTTTCGGGCCTTTTTTCAACCTTGATTTTACTACTTATTCGATATGAATTACCTAAAAGATTGGCAGCAATTTTGTCATTAGTTGCTGGTGTACTATCTGTATTCTTAATCATATTTGTGTTTTCAGTTTGTGACTGGACTCTGTCAATTTGTTTTTGCCAAATTCCAAAGTTTTGTATTTGGGTTTCTTGGGTTCAGGTTTTCACAAGTTTGTTTCCATTTTTCCATTTTCACATTTACGTATAATCTTTTATTTTTGCAATCACAATGTTCAGTTCAGTTCTACAATTTGTTTGGTTTTGGGTGCACTTTTTTGTAGTTCATTTCTTTAGTTATAAGTGTTTGAACATTTTTTGCCTGGTGTGTATAATTTGGAATCCATTTCTTAATATTACCTCTTGGTATTGATACTTTGGCTGCTTTAATAATGGTGTTTTCGAAAGATATCATTATATCCTTTTTGAAGTTCCAGAATTTTTCTTAATTGAGCTAGTTTTGGTCTTGGTGCTAATTTCTATCAAATTAGACAAATGATCACTTCCAAAATTTTTAATATTTGCTATTTGCATTTGTGGAAAATGTCAGGATAGTAAAAACTTATATCAAGGGCTTGTGCAGTATTATAGCTTGTAGAATGATGGGTAGGATCCCCATCATTTAAGCACATGAGTAGGCATTGTCGTCAAATATGTTTGATAGTATTTTGCCTCTTGGGTTTGGCGTAGAACATCCCCACTAGTTGATGTTTGGCATTAAGGTCACTTACAATAATAGTGTTGTCTGTAAAAAATTGAGCCATTGTTCCATCGTCAATAATGTATTGTTTGGAGGGTGATACATATTGTATATGTTGATGGCTTTGTTTTGATTGAGGTAGACATTGATACCTTGGGCTTCGAGGTCTAACGTGTTTGTAATATTAACGGCTATGTCCTCATAATACAAATTCTTGATTAAAAATGCTAGGCCACGCCCTTTAACAGCATATACAGATGGATCTTCAGACCTTACCCTGAGTAATGGAGGAGCCGGAATTAACATAATACTGCAAGATGGAACAAACATCAAAATCAAAGAGGAGCAGGACAGATTTCGTCAAACTTCACTTGTGAACTGACAGCTATCTGGAAAGCCCTTGATGTATGCCTTAACCAACCATCCCTGCATCAAGCAGAAGGAATTTTAATATACAGCGACTCCATATCCGCTCTAGAAGCATTTCAGAAGGGCAATACTAGAATCACACAGAAAATACACTCGTTACTTACCCAACTGGAATCATTGGAGAATAATTGCATTCTACAATGGATAATGCCCGTGTTGAGATCGGGGGTAATGAAATGGCAGTTGAATTGGCAAAGGAAGTCAGAAAGCTGAGACAAAATAAAGAACAAATGTCAGTATTTGACGCTGATGCTTTGGCAAAATACAAGATAATTAAACAGAAAATAAGAAAAGATCAAATATGTGAAATAAACTCTGAGAGAAAACTGATAAAAACTATAACAAGACTTATAACAAAACACTTTAAAGGAACGAAAATACATCCAGATGGCACAAGAACCTATAGAACATGCAACAACTGTCCTTGTGTGGAGCTAACACCTACCCACATATTCTCATGCCCGCAGCCTTGCAGAAAATTGACATAGACCCAGAGCAGCAGCTTTACACACCCAAGATAGTGGACATTGCTGCTGCTGCTGTGATAGAAATGCGTGGAGACATCTGAGGTTATTTATTGGACACGACAACAACAACAACAACGGCATTCCAGAGTAAATAAATTATCAGAGATAGATACATATTTTTCAAATTAAAATAAACATAATCGATACTGAGTGAGAGTTGAATTAAAAATATTAGAAATTTATTATCTTCGGAAACAAACCGTATCTAAAATAACAATTTTCTTTTTGCTACATGTTTTAATTTGCATTTACCTATTTTACATATCTCTGATTGTATTTGAAAATCGTTAACCAATTCTTCATACTTTTGGCGAAGTGGTGTTTTATTAGTTTGCTATTTGATATTATTAGGGTTCTTTCCTGGTATTCAAAAAGGAAAAATACGTGTCGATCAGTTATATTTTTCAATTTATCAAACAATTTGGCCGCTGAATCTCTGATTCTGGTAGAGCGCCATCTGGCGAATAAAATTGTAACTAAAATCAATTTCGAATTTTTCATTATTTGCCATAAAAAATCCCATTGCATCCTGAACACAATGGTGTTTACCGCATTGCTCTAGGGCAAATATTCGCGGAGTTATTAATTTTTAAAATAGTGCGGGACTTTTGGATCACCCTGTACTTTTAAAACATCGCAGCTAGCCAATCGATATTTGTTCCAACCATTACTGTCTCATAGCCGGTATTTATGGCAGAAGATAGAATCTAACGGAGCTCGGCTGTGAGAAAATTATGATCCAATTAAAAGGATTCTAAAATTGTTGATATATAAATATATGCCGCTATATGCAGTTGAACAATATTTATTTTAGAAAACAATATAAAAGTAAAATTATGCTACACTTGAGACAATATAAATTCTCTGAAAAATTAAAAAGCAGTGGGTAGATTGTGAAATTTTATAAGATTTTGAGAATACATATATCCTGTTTTTTTTTTAAACCTATTAATGCTCTGTATAGCACTTGGCAGTTAACTTCGGAAATTTTCTTGTGGTTTTATATGGACAATATTTGGGAAGGTTTGGTTATCATGTCACTACAAATATTATCTACTAGCCGAATGACACGGGCAACGCCCGGGTTTTACCCGATCAAATGTTTTATTCAAATACAATTCGTTACAATTATAAAATCGGGCGACGTGGATGTCACTTTTGTGAAACGTCCCGTTCCAAACTTTGTATGTTTTTAAAATATAAAAATAAAAATGTAAATTTTCACAACGATATTTTAAAATTGTATTATCTGATTTTTTTTATATGAATATATTTTAAATTTGATATATACATGAAAATAATGATATCAAGTGATTTTTTGCTCCTAAGCCATAATTACGTCACTCAAGGTCGTCACTCTTGTGAAATGTCCCGCTTCACCAATCCCCTGTCGCCCCACGTGGGTCCATCCTTCCTCAACTTTACTTTTCGAAGTTGCCGAAGTAAGGCGCCTGGTTGCGAGTAAAATAGGGAAAAATTGTCAATTAATTTGTTAATTAATTTTAAGGATATTCGAGATAGAAGCATGAAAATGTGTCAAAAGGTTTTTTACAGATTCTACTCTATATACTGTTAAAAACTTCAGTCAGATTAGTTACGTATTGTGGACGTGTATAGCCGACAAACATACATACATATAACACTGACTTTTATATGTATATAGGGATTGATGAATATAAGTTTGAACTTGAAGGTGTATTGAAAAGCAATAACACGTGCCCTCTATTTATCAGAAATAAAACTATTCGCCTCAACATTTGTTTTTAAATAAGACGAAATATTTCTTTAATCTTATGTACCTTTCCTATTTATACAAAATTCAATGAGCTGAAAGCCTTTATGTCCACAGTTTGGTAAAATACCACAACTAAGATTCCAATCCTCAGTGTATAAGCAGAATCACCCAATACAGTATACAGTATCAGAGCTCTGTGTATTAAATTGAAAGTAACCGCTGTGAGAGGGATTCACTGATGAGCCAAGCCCTCTCTCTCAATATTTTTCATCTCAGTAAGACAGTAGATGTTTGTTTTATTTGAAGAAATCGTACTTGAAATCCATACTTTATGATGTGTTTTAATATTATAAAAGAAGGTTCTCTTCTATTGCAGGAATTTTACAAATGGATACTGTTAGATTGGCACGAAATATGATAGATGAATATACAAGTAGAGGATTAAATTCTCGAAGGGATCGCCTGCTTTATTCAGGAGATAAAAATATGGAATCATTCACAAGGCCCACCTATGGCCCTTTTTGAGATGTTATTGGGTTTTTATTTTCATTTTATGAGATAATTCAGTGAAAGTCACGGCCACATTACTGGCCAAGGTAATGTTGGGTATACACGAAAACAAGCAACTACTGCCCTGTGCGGTTGGCACTATCCGGCTGAAACATCAGCCCAGGATGATAGGAAGACCATCACGGCATAGATCTTGTCGACATACCGCCGTGCTGCGTGAGAAAGCCAAAGGAATTGGTCCCACGGACCCCTGGTTGTTGTGCCGTGCTGTTTGCACGCTGTTCCTGTACGTCTCCATATAGGCGTTCGTGGTCTATCTGGGTTATATTCACACAGAGTACTCGTTAATGAGGACAATTGCACTTGAGTCATTCAACTCTCAGGTAGACGGAGTCCGGCACAAATGTCGGTCTACAGATATCAATGTAGTCGGCACAAGGGACGCCCTGTCAACGGTCCTAGTGACCGCTGACCACGTCGGGTGGTGGGGCGCCAACGACCTGGGCAAACAAATAGTACAGTCCCCAAACTGAACCTCCCACAGCGGATAAAGATGCACTGAGGTGACAAGGATGAATAGCGATAGTGGAATAAACCGTCAATATTTGACAGCCACGACCCATGAATGAATCCCGCATTATAGAAGTAGAAACACCAGTCAGGGAGAAGATTTACAAAGAAGGACGATTTTAAAAGCCTTCGGGCAAGACGTCCTTCTATGGGTATAACACGAGGGGCCATGGTTTACTCTAAGATTCATTTTACATAATTCTGAAAAAAGCTTATTATGCATAATTTAAAATAAGCTTTAATGGCCACCAATAATCTCATAGATCCAAACTTACCAGTGAGTGAAAGTAATCAAACAGGGAGAGAACACGAAGTGCAATGGTCGAAATGCCTTCTACATGTGTGGACATGCGGTTACAATAAAGGCAGTCACTACCTGCCCAATATGGATATCATGGGGGTCAGTGGAAGGATGGTCTAAACCGTTGGTTTTCAACCGCTATGACCCGGGATCGAATCCCGCATTGGGCACTTTATTATGATTTAAAATATGCTCCAATGGCCCCAGATTCTTGCAAATGTTCAACCTCACCAGAGAGTGCAAGTAACCAAACGGGGCTCTGGCTTACTTGTAAGTGAGAAAGTTGAACTGCTTTTCACATGTGTAGACATGTAGTGCACTCGCACTAAAATCAGTCGACAACTTCCAACCACCATGATTATCATGGCCTGTACCTCGTGTAAAGGGATAATTGTAATAATATTTTCATGGTCCTGTACCGCGTGTGTATCTAGGGATAATTAAAAATAAAGTGATCGCTAATATGAAGCCATGGTGTTGTACATATCTCTCCAACACGGCACAGAACGTAGCCTTGGTCCTGTCAGAGTGATCTAGCCTCGACCCCCCAGTTCCACATGAATGGCGCGACATCAAAATTCCAATTGCGCCATTGCGGGCCATTGTCTGAGGCCACCCCCCGCCTCGAGGCTATTTCCTGAACACTCGTCTGCTTGTGTTCTACGTAGTAATTTATTGATGAATATCATTTTCTGGACAATATTGTATTCTCCATGCGGGGTCTCTCTTTCATTATTTTAAAATTCTTCCTCTTTCTATTCGAATATTTTAATATTAATGTACTCATTGGTATTTAGAAAGTTTCAAGCTAAAGTGTAAGACAGTCAATAACTGAAATATTTATTGTTTATTTTTAGAAATATTCCATATATTTCGTTCTCTCAATGAAGATATATTTATGTTTTATGATATATTCATTTAATTCGTAGAGCAAGACATTGAAAATACACTCATGAACAAAACTTAAGGAAGTTGTACCTTTCAGCATGCATATCGGGATTCAGACAATAACTCTGAAAGATACACTCATGGACAAAACTTAAGGAAGTTGTACCTTTTAGCATGTATATCGGGATTCAGACAATAACTCTGAAAGATACACTCATGGACAAAACTTAAAGAAGTTATACATTTTAGCATGTATATCGGGATTCCGACAATAACTCTGAAAGATACACTCATGGACAAAACTTAAAGAAGTTATACATTTTAGCATGTATATCGGGATTCATACAATAACTCTGAAAGATACACTCATGGACAAAACTTAAGGAAGTTGTACCTTTTAGCATGTATATCGGGATTCAGACAATAACTCTGAAAGATATTACAGTGACCTTTATTGATGATAAACGAGATAACCAAGTGTGAACAAAATTGCCATTGTCTCCTTCAAAAATACAGCCACCGGCGACATCAAAAACTTTCCACTTCCTAAAGTTTTGTCCAGGAATGTGTGTGCTTCTATATCTTTTATACATAATTTTGAACAACAATTAGTAGAAAGAAACTATCAGGTATTGAGGTGAAAATCAAGCAATGTAAATATTTTTTAAACAAAAATTAAAGGTAAAATAATAAAACGACATATAAGCTACGTTAAGTTGGCAGCAATAGGTTCACTTCTCAAGAGCGCCTGTAGTGTTCATCACGTGAACACAGCGCGACACTGTCTATAGCCGAGCGTCTGCGAGATAAAATAATCCAGTTGTGAAAACACCAAAGCACGTAGGTTTTATTTTAAACACAAATCAAACATCTACAGTATATAACAAATGGAAACATTAGAAGGCCAATTCCAAAATCAAAATTTTGATCCACACTGCGATGAAAAAATATTGGGAGGGCTTGGCTCATCAGTGGTGAGCTCTTCTAGCGGTTTCGCCAATTTAATCTACCAGACCGCTTCTTAGAGCTCTAATACTGTATTGGATCATTCTGCTTTTATATGCTACACTGAAGGATGGAATCTTAGAAATGGTATTTAAGTAAACTATAGACCTAAGCTTTTAGGACAGCAGAATTACATTTAAATATATACATCGAGCAATGCTTTTCCGCAAAAGAAGCGGTCTGGATTAAATTGGAGAAACCGCCAGGGGAAGGGGGAAGGGTTCTCGAGTGATGAGCAAAGCTCTCCCAATATTTTACATCGCGGTTAAGAAAGTAGAAGTTTTATTTATGTATAAAAGAAACATTCGTGTTTTCCTTTCCTGTATATAAATGGCGTGGTATTCCCGGAGTAGTTTTGTACTTCTATTTGCATAGAACCTCACTGGTCAACACAGTTTCTCATCGCGTATAATACGCTGATAAATGATACAAATAATTATTTTTAAAGTATATATAACTTACATATTATATAATAATTGAAGAAGGAATAAAAGTTTAGGAGACGAGTTTCTTTTATTTATGCTGTTACTAGCCGAATGGCCCGGGGCAACGCCCGGGTTTTACCCGATTAAATGCTTTTATTCAAATACTATTTGTTACAATTATAAATTGGCGCCGTGGATGTCATTCTTGTATAATATATATATTAGTTTTAAAAATTGTAAAAAAAAAAAAATGCATCGGACGGGAAACGAACCCGGGCCGCCCGCGTGGCAGGCGAGCATTCTACCACTGAACCACCGATGGTTATGAGAAATGGCCATATTTGGGTATTTATTCCATTCACAAAGTAAACGGTGACAGAATTGATTAAGAAAGAATTGATTATGACGCTGATAACTGTATATTTTAATAATCGGCAAGCTTTCGGACTTTGACGTTCTACAAACATGCCTGTTACACAGCACAAATAAAAGAAACACGTAGTCGTAAACCTTTATTCCTTCTTCGAGATGTTGTCTTCCTTCCCTTGTAATATTAATAATTATTAAAAGTTTTATATCATAAACAATATCACCAAGAAGTTAATAGGTGTGGTCCGTTTCAGTGCGTTAATTAACCCAAAATTTTACTTAGAACTGTTTCTAACGGCATTTGCAACAATAACAACTTACAACAATAGCACTACTGTATGGTCGCACCTATAATACCTTGAGTTTCTCATATTGACCCGACTAATAATTTACCATGCCATTAACTATGTCAATATTGATTATCAAATATAATTTTTAAATATTCAACAGATTTTTTAATTTGTGTTTTACGGTTATATGTTGATTAGAAAAATTGGCAAAGCTGAATCACCTGGATGCTCGTGTGGAGGCGAAGAACAGAACCCCAGACACTTTATTAACTGACTGCCCGCTGCCCCGCTGACCTTAGGGAACTAAATCAACTTCCCATAACAAATATGCAACATTTGGTCTACACTAAGGACATACACCAAAGATTCAACAAATTCTGCAGAATGTACTTAACTAAATAAGTGACTACTAATGTAATCAATTTGCATACTAATATGTAAATATGTATATATCTCTTTAAACTACTTTTTCTTTTTTTTTTTTCATTCAAATGTATATATTTCACACGCAAATATCCGATTTGTGGATATAGCGTGTACTCTGCAATTGTTAAATAAAAAAAAATGATTATATAAAAGAATAAAGGTCTAATGATAAATTGATAAAATAAGGTTAAAATTCTCAGCTTCAGCGCGATCTGAAAAGATATTTTAACGTCATAAGGAAATTTGATGTCATTAAGCCCGTGTCGAATTCCTGGCGCCCCGGTGGAACCTGATCTCCAGGAGGACTTGGAATATTTGGCGTTTTATTCCTCTACTCTCTATATATTTAACTTTATTTTTATTTCTAAACACTTCTAGATTTTGATAAAAAAGCAAATTTACCTTTCCCAATAATTTTGAACACAAATTTCTTCTCTTTTCTCTATATAATATGACTACTCTCCCAATTTCTATTCACTTTTTATATAATAAAATTATCTTTCAGACTTTTTAAGATAAAGAGAAGAAATGCGAATTGTGATTAATCAAATAATAATATTGTATTACATAATATGACTAAATGGATATAGCTCCTTTTTTAGACTGACCAATTTTCGCATCTACCTTTTCTAATTTTTCTTCAGATATTATTGAATATTGAAGCCAAACTACTCAATTGATCTTCAAATAGCCATTTCCTGATTTCTATTGAATCATTTTGATGATTTTAAGCGATTATTTGAAGTACAAACTTGCAAAAGACAGAGCAGTGCCAGCTGCCCGAAATGCATTCTTAGCTTTTCTTGAGTGTCAAAAAAATATATATATAATAATTTGTGCGATATTCAGGATTAAATAAAAATCAACGATCATTCAGTATTTATTCTGACAGATGGCGAAATTTATCCACAAGCTTCAGCTTCACGATAACATGATTTTATTTAAATTCTATAAAAGTGTTTATTTTTTTTCAACATACAAATAATTTCTTTAATCAAATGTTAATAGAACATAAATTATATAATCTCGTTCCAAAATTCTTGTCACTGTCGAACAATTAACCAAAAAAGGTTACAATTTTTCGAATTGCTCTTTTTTTTAAAAATAGGAATAATCTTAGCGAAGAGAGAGAATAGAGGGATATTCGATGGAAAAACAATAAAACTATTTAAACTCTATCCTTTTATCTATAAAAATGAAATCCAAAATCGATGTTTGTTATCGCGTTGCGCAAAATCTACAGAATAAATCATTATAAAATTTCGCATGTAGGTAACTGAAGATTTCGTTTAACATATAGGCTATTCAAAAAACTAAAAAGGTTAATGTGCTTTTAAAAAAAAATGTAAAACCAAAAAGCGTTAGTTCCAGCCTTTTGCCGTTTGGGCGCAGTACTAGTCGCGACGATAAATTAATTTGATTGGTTAATAATTTACACGTGGTTTGTTTACACGATGAATGTTAGTTTGTTTACACGATGAATGTTTTTAAAAGGTAAGATTATCCAATCGCCGTGAAACTTTAGGAAGTAATTTACTATACTACTGAGAAGGTTTCTGGTTTGAATTTGATTTGAGATAAATATTCTTTGCAATTTTATTTGCAAATTTTCTACTTTCACTCGCAAGCAGCGCCTCTAGCGGCATCTGGTGAATTATATTTATAAATTGTAACAATGCTTAAAATGTGTTCTAAGTATAATAAATTTAATTTAATAATTTATTAATAATATTCCAATGACGTAAACAAAAACTTGGCATTTCAATATTAATATTTATTTAAAGAAAAAATTGTAACGTTTTTGTGTTAAATGTTAAAATATAATGTTAAAATATATTTTTACATTGTTAATTTAATTTGTTGTTGTTTTATAATAATGAAGATGCAAATTATATTGTTGTTGTTTTATCGTTTGTTTATATAAAAATTTACATTGTATGTGATGATGATAACAAAAATGAATTTTTAAATTAATATATATAATTCATTGAGAAAAAAAAAATAATTAATTATCAAATTCACAAAAGTGACAATATCTTATTTAAAATATAATAAATGTTTTCAAAATATTATGTGTTTCAAAAATATATTCAAACGCATATAACAATATTTATATTTATGTACGTTTATAAATCAATATATAGGTGGATTGGATTTTTCTAGAATCGTTTTAACAAATGTTCGTTAGGCAAACTTTTACTCGGATAAAAACCGGGAAGCCGGGTACATTCGCTAAATACAGTTATTTACAAATCTTCGTTTGTGGCAAGATA